>JAOXJP010241348.1:0-23151 GCA_025762735.1 Platanus orientalis | reverse complement strand
ATATTGCATTCATTTATTCATTAATAAAATTGTGGGTTACAAGTATATATTTAGACTTAACATGCCAATCTTTCCAAATCCCACTCTTAACTAAACTTCTTAAAAATTTAAAACTCTCTAAAATAATTGAATTCCGTAATAAGTGACACCTTGTTAGTATTTTGGTTATAACTCTTCCAAATCACATCAGATTCTCAAGATCTTAGTCTCATTGGAAATGTGAATAACCTTTCAAATGATACCAAAATCAGTTCAAATGGATGAGTTTTGACCCTCTAAAATATGGCTTAAAGAAAAAAAAATGGCATTACAACTTTGATTTAAAGACTCCTAATTATGTGAGGACTGTAGAATAAACTCAATATATAAATAAAAGATCATGTTAAAGATAATCGTAACATAAAACCTAATTGAAGACTAATTAAATCAGCTCCAAGATGTTTCATTTGTTTCTCATTTGGCTGCCACAAGGATTACACATGTGGGTCCCACCCATGTCACGTGGGTCCAACTTCAGCTTAGATGTCCGCATCACCTATGATTGATTTTCTTGGGAGGAGGAAAATTTTTTTCTGCTCTGTAAACTCGAGAAATAGAAGAATGATAAAAGCTAGGAAACAAAATGCATGATGCTTATTTTAAGAGTCAAAAGCACATGATATCCCTATATTTGATATTTCTGCTTGACACTAGATCTTATTTAATGATTTGTGATGTTACAGAAAATAAGTGAGATCAGTGCTCAATATGAAGTTAAGTTAACCGCACTTCTAGCATGCCATACTAGTCGCAGAGATGGGTTCCTCCTCAGGGAAAGGCACGACAGCATCAGTACCCGCACGAATAAGCCACTGTCCAAACAGTTTGGGGCCAAGTGACCCGCGTAGCTACAGTGGGACTGCAGAGCTGATAGCAGAGAAGCAGATCGGACATATGCCTTTGGTCAGTCTGATTCCTATAGAGTGAGCTCATTTTCCTGGGGGTGCCAGAAGTCATGGATATGATAGAATTTGTTTTTGTGGTCTTACAATAATCATGACCATTGGATTTTATAAAACCCGGATTAAATTTTTATCTAATCAAATGATGTACCAGTGTGGTCTGATTCAAGTTGATGGTCATTAAGGTATATGGGTTTAGCTGCACCCACATAACACCAAATAATGGTATATCAATAGACTTTTCCATCTCTCATGATGGGTTAGGTTGATAAGTCTACAAATAAGGGTTCTAAGGTCCCTACTATTAACTTCTATATTTTTTCCAAATAGAAGGCATCCTATCAGCCTACGCATGTAGAATAGTAGAGAGTATAATACCAAAACGATGCTACTTTTTCTTTGGTTTTTTTTTTTTTTTTTTTTTTTCTGGATAGGTAGACGTTAGTGGTTATTATTAGTAGGTGAAGACAGGTTTTGAACCCAGCTCTATGGTACGACTCCACAGACTTTACCAGCTTAGCAAGCTGGCATCTTCTCTTTTCTATAGTTGCTGCAGGTCCATCAAATTTGCACTAGATCATTTGCAATGATCCTACAAAATCTATAGAGCGACATCATCAAATCATCAAATATGATGAGTACCCCGATTCTAGATTTAATCATGGGTGTCAATAAGCCTTTAGGGCATATATGATTAACCCAAGGATCATGGGTGTCACTAAGCTTTTAGGGCCTACTTGATTAACCAGATTAAGATCGTTTAGACAATCTTTTGGATTTTATGACCATGATTTGTTTATAATCCTAAATAGTGGATTAACTACGTGTTTGGTAATCCAAAATAGTTTCTAAAAAACATGCAGGGATCCATATACCGGGGGAGTGTTTACAATGTCTCTGTTTGCTATTACAGAAAATTGCTTTGAAATCTAAGATCTTTATTTATTTTTAAAAAAATATTTATCTTATGCTTTATTTTGAATTATTGGGTTTCGTGATTATCGAGTTTTGGTGTAGCTTTGTAGGCTGCTTCCCATCCTGCCTTCGTCTCCTCTTGTTCTATTTGTCAAAGAAATCATCTTTTATTTGGGACATAGGAGCTTCTCTACCAGTCTGGTACTCACGCTGCACAAGTAATCCAATTAAGGAGGGTGGATTGTAATGCTCTTCTCCACCCCGTCAGGGGGCGGGCACATCAGTGCCAACAAGTGATTTTCACTTTTTTTATTTTTTGGGAGGGGGGGGGGAGGGTGCATATCACTTGTCAGCGCTGATGTGTCCACCCCCTGACAGGGTGCGGAGAGGAGTGTTAGATAAGAGGAGCGGATACAATCCACCCTCATTAAGAAGATGTTCACTCGGTCCAAGCAAAGGGAAAAGATAATCTCATTTGCTGTTAACCAACTTCCTTATAATTCATACCTTATAAATCATACGAACTAGTACATTTTTTGAATGGTTAAAGCAGCATGTGGAGTGTTTCCAGATTTTCATAAAACTATATCTCGGGAGTCGGGCTACAGGACCCATAAAATAGTATGAGCTAGTTATAAGTTATAACGTGCCACACATCTCATGATAGGGGATTTGGGAGTTGCTGTTGGAAGGGCCCCACCTAGGAGGTTAACTAGACCATTGAACATTTGTTTTTATGTAATTATTTGTAACGGTAAAAAGATCTAAGGTTGTGTTTGGGTTTGTGGAATTAGAGAGCGGAAATGGAATTGGGGGACAAAATTGGTTTTTTTGTCGTTTGGATACACTACAAGAAGGGTGGAAATGGAATGCTCAATTCCATTTGCGGAATTCAAGAGTGAAAAATATAATCATTGTCTATTGATTTGAAATCCTTAAGGGAGGGGTTATTTGCCAATTCCTCATTTTGAGACTAAAAAAGAGAATGACCAATAAGGCTGTAAATTGGTTTAATATGGATTAGACCAATGTAAGAATGAACCCAAACCAAAATACAACACTTGGGCCTGAATTTGGCCCATTTTGAAAAAGTGCCTTTGGACCAGGTTTGGGGTTGTCCGAACTTTAAAGCCATGAACTATTAAGATTATAAAAAAATATTTAATTATAGGTTTTTTTTGCAATCACAATTTATTTCTAATTTATTTTGTAATTTAGGCCATGTTGGGGCATTTGAGTTAAAAGTAACATCAGACTTGCACTCAGTTAGGTCCAAAATAAAATTAGCCTAGCTTGTCTAAACTTTAGGCCAAATAATTTGAGCTTGGGGACAGTCCGGCCCAAGACAAACCTAACTGCTTTTCTATTTGGATCAAGATCATCTTGATTTGAAGAAATATTGATCAATCTTGATTCGATGAATCCAATGGTAAGAAAAATGGTGGTGGAGGTAGGTTGGAGGTCGATCCGACTAATCCATGACCATTTTAGCTAAACCTAGCCAAACCAAACGATCCCAATCCCTTCAACTTGGTTATTAATGGAGAGATTTTATGTTATTGGAAATCTATATGATCAACTCAAATTGAATTTACCTTATCCTAATATGGATCAAGATCAATTGATACCCAATCTTGTGGTTATGATAGTAAAAAGATGTTGGGTTTTTGACAAATTGATGTTTTTGATGGAGAAGTACATAGAAAATTTGTTTGTTCTCCAATTTCACGGATCTCAACTTGATCCAAACAATAAATTTTAATTTAATTTAGAGGATTTCATTTAAGTGGATTTCAATTCAACGGATTTCATTGTAATAGTTAGATTTCATTTCTGTAAATCCAAACGTAACCTAATAGAAGTCTAAAGAGCTTAAAAGTATTGCATAGATTAAGGAAATCATCTACAGTTCAAAATGCCTTTTACACCAAACACTGGATGACACATGGCAAAAAAAGTGAACCACATCTTGCATCCAATGCTGGATGTTTTTGCACTATTTTCCACCATGTGTTGCCTAACAATTGGCAAGAGGGTCCCCAGGAAACCTGCGTCTGATAATGGGGTATGACTAAGGCCCCGTATGCATGTATGGGTCATGTATCATGTAGGACAGGAAATCATCTATTGTAGACGATTTCCTCTTGCATAGACTTGTTCGTGCTGATTTTTGGTGCATGCGATCTTTTAAATGGGACCTACTTAATTGTAGGTTTTAGATAATCTGAATATGAGGTATTATTGAGGCCCCAGAACCATCGATACATGTATCGTGTAGGAGAAAGAATCATTAACAATTCAAAATCCTTTTACAGTCCAGTTACATCACAGCCACAGATGTGGTTGTGATTTAAGTTCGAAAATCACACCTCGAAGATTAAAAAAAAAAAAAAAAACCAACCACATTTGTGGCGATTTCCTCTCATCGTGTAGACCCAAACCCAACAAACTTCTTTGTTGTAATTATCTGATTCTAATTGTCTTTCGGAAGCCTAAAAGGTACAAATGAATAGACAAATTGAAGTGTGCGAGAATTCAGATTCAATCTGAACGTGGGCATGCAGCATTAATACCACATGACTGTGAAATTTGGTGTAAGTATTTTGCACGCTTAACTTCGTTGAGTTTGACATGGAACTGAAAACGGTCCTTTATAGGCAAAGCGGGAAATGTTCAGTTAAGCATTAATTAAAAATTGAAAATGACTGTCAACGCCCTCTCTTGGCTCCAAAATCTTGAAAACGTGTGTATTCATGTGTGTAGGTGTCTACAATAAAAGTGAATCAGCTTACAGGTGAATGGTTTAATTACTATTCTATGTGAAGTATGTGATTGTATGGTTTATTTTTTTTTTGGTATGAGTAGTTGATGGATTTTTAAATTATTATTTAATGTGACTCTTTTTTGGGGTCAGATGGGTCAAACGACCAATCCACATGACCTTTTTTTGTATTGAATGGTTGAATGACTGATTGATGTGACTAAACTATCGGCCATTCTATGGTCTGATATGACCTTTGTTGATTGGATGGTTGAATGAACCTTTGATTTGGCTTTTACTTTCCAAGTACAATGGTAAAATGGTAAAATAGGCAATTGATGTGAGTGATTACCCCTTGCTCATAAAATGTTTATAAATCGTGGCTTATCATTTTTCAATCATCAATGAAATACAAAGTTAAATTAACTTATCATATAACATTCGGATAAAGATAGGCATCTTTACAGTTAAATCAGCCTATCATAATCAAAACTCAACTGGTGTTTAAGCAAATCACTTCACGTCTTGTCAATAAAATGTGGGGTTTGAAAGTTCTCTCAGGAATTATATTGTATATTTAGAGGTGCATGTAAGGGAATCCTCCTAACCTGGAATTCCTGGTCGTTTCTTCTGTGAGAACAAACATCTTCCCTAGGATTTGATATAATTTCAAAGTCTATTTTTTATTTTCCAACTTTAGTTCTCAATTTGTCCATTGTAAGGGAATTTAGTTTTCATAGTACGTCTATTTTGTCTATTTTATCGAAGCTTTTACATTTTTATACATATCAGCAAGAAAATATTCTCTTGACTTTATTAAAAAAGATACGCTATTGATATTGATCAAATTTTTAAGTCTTCCTCATTTTTTTTTCCTTTTATACTCCGTTTCTTATCTAAAATATCCTCCCCTCTCTCTCTCTCTCAAGCTTTTTTTCCTTTCCGACGTCGGTGGCAACCCACCCCGTTCCTCTCTCTCTTCTTCCCTCCCTCTCCCGCACCCCCTCTCTCTCTCCTTTCCTCTTCCTCTCTTTATTTTTTTTCTTTCCAAAGACCTGTTCAGCCCCACAGGCCTAAACGGGGTCCCTCTGTTTGGACTTGTGGGGTTGAATGGGTCCTTGGAAAGGAAGAAGAAAAAGAAGAAGAGAGGGAGGGAGAGAGAGAAAGAGAGATAGAGAAAGAGGGGAGTGCGGGAGAGAGAGCGAAGGGGGTGGGTTTCCGCTCGTAAGAAGAATAAGAGAGGGTGGGGGTGTGGGAGATAAGGAGATGGAAGGGTATTTTAGCTATGAGAGGGATTAGGGGAGGGAGTATAAAAGGAAAAAAATGATGGGAGAGGGATCAGAAAATTGATCAGTGTGAGTAGAAGCTCCCATCTTGAAATTTTATATTCAATCTTTTGTCTATCAGTTTGTAGAATGTCATATCATATGGTTTAGGCATTCAACTGCAAACAATCTACGTCAAAGGACATCTTTAGACACCCCATTTGGTTCTCCAATTGACCCAACGTAAGTAATTCTAGATGTGTCATATGCCTTTCAAACTAGTTTGTTGCACCGTTTTGCTTATGTAAATCTGATCATTCCAATGGAAGGGACATCTCTATTACTTGGAAATCTTCTTAGGACTAATTATGGAAACTCTTCAATCTTGTCCTTATCACATATTGATATGATATATATTTTTTTGTATTTCAAAAAAAAAAAATCTTTTCATTTACTTTTGAGTCATTCCTTTTTTTTTGTGTGTGTGCATAAAAGGATACTACAGTCCAAATATATAGTAGAGCGGCCTATTTTATTTTTGTTGTACATTGAGTAAAATGTTCACGAGTCTGGACCTGAATATTACAGTTCTTTGATGCTTTCTGTAATGCTTTTAGTCTAGATTTAATTGTCTGTGCTTAACCCTTCAACTAATACAACTCTTTGTACTTTGTCAAAAAAAAAAAAAAAATACAGCTCTTTGTAAAATATTTGTGATTTTTTAGCCAGTTATTGAACCAATGATTCGGCTATGAACTTATTAAGCCCATCCCTAAACAGCCTCGTTTGCAAGTACTAGATGGAAAATCACGAATCTTTTTCGTACTGAATGCATCAATGAAGCATGTGCCTAACCAGCAACATTTATGCTAACTTGTCAAGTTTGTAAAATCGGAGGGTGAGGGGGTTTCCACCAGACTTGAGTTCAATACTTCTTTTAACCTACTAACAATTAATCACTAACCTGGTAGTTTACCTACCCAAGAAAAAGAATATGTGAGAGATAAAGACACTTGATATTAATTACAACGGACTTCTTTTTATGCCATTAATCATCTTTGGACAGAGCCAATGATAAATGATACTATTACATATTATAGACCATCCGATGATATAGTAGAACTTGTAAAAAATAAAAAGTTCACGGTCCACATGTTTGAGCTAGGGCTAAATGGATTGAATCCAGAGCCGATATACCGGTATATCTACATCCATATAAAGTCCATTAAGGTAAACATATCTTAATTGGATACATATATTTTGAAATAGTATTCATATTCACATTGGTTTATTTATTTGGATTTCATATGCGGATATGAACATTCGACTACATGGACAACATCTCATTTATTACAAATATCATCCATCACTTATTCCATCAAGCTTCCTACTATTAGGGTTTATGTATTTATTTATGCAGTGTATTCTATGTAACAAGCCTACGGTACTATATTATACTATTAATCTAAAACTACTGATCAGGTATAGAACTGGATAACAAATACTTATACAATTTTTATTTTTTGGGCAGTTCAGCCAGGAGAGAAAAAAGAGAGATGCTTTCTATTAAGTCCATAGCAGATACTGCCCCCATGCTCCCACGGTTTGCTTACCAAGGATTATATAGTAAACCTCGATACAGATATTTAGCTTGAGCGGATCAACATATAGATCCATATTTGGTCTTTTTTAAATGAATATTTCTAGATGAATTGAATATTTAATTAGAACAGTTAGACATGGATCCATATTCACTTTAATGGGAGTAGATACAAATTAGATATGGATAAATATCTACATCATTTACCGCCCTAGTTTGGGCAAAGATACTAATAACATCAGTGGTTTCTTAATATTTTTTGTCAAAATCCAGTTGGACCCAAAACTTCATAATTTAACATTCTGTTATATATTATATGTAGGTTCATTTCGAACTACCCAAAGTATTTCTATTGATTGCTCTAGCAAGAGCATTTGTTTGATTAGAGATTGATCACATTACTTCCAATAGGAATCACTTTATGAGATTGAAAAGAAATCATGTTTTTTTTTTCCAATAGAAAACAAAAGCCCATGCCTTGTTATCCAAGAAGATCAAGAACAAAAATTTAGTAAAAGTATACTTCAAATAACAATTTCTGAAAGTTATAAATCATAAAGTATCTATCCATATCTTTCAAGGATAATCATTCAATTAAACTTAGAAGAAAAAGACCATTTCACCTTCACAATCTACATAACTTAAACCCTACCATTGGTATAAACACTATTTATTTTTTTACCATGATTTATTAGATTCCTTTTCTAACTCGTGAAATTTAGTGCTTACTAGAAAGCTAATCCTCTGTGTGTGTGTGTGTGTGTGTGTGCATGTTAAAGAAATTTAGACAAAGAGGAATTCTTTTATAGATTCAACGTGATTACAATACCTCTAGTAAGAGGTTTAAATAGATAACTACAATCATAAAGATAGAAACCAATCAAATATTATCTTACTTTATTTAATCATAATCTAATAAAATAAAATCCTAATCCTATATTATTTTCCCTAATACTCCCCCTCAAACACATGAAGATTTTGAACAGATTTTTTCTTTGTTTGCCTCATAAGTTCCTATCTGGATGACAATATGTATATGCCACTCGATATGTTTCTATTCATTGCCGATGCTGGATGATGTTGAACTGTAAATCTCCATAGACCAATCTTCACTTATTTGGCCAAAAGTGGTTGAATGGATGAAAAAATCAATGTTTTGGCCTATATGGATCAAAAAGACCTCTATGAGTCAAAATAGGCCTCAATGGGCTACGCCACAATGAGCAGAAAATACCAAACCATTAAATGACTAGTAAAAGATCTATGTGGGTTATAAAATGAGCCTCTATGGCTCAAATATTTTGGACTCAATGAGCTAAGTTTTGAACTTGTTTTTCTCATGCATCAGATGAGAACTTGCCACTATGTTTTTGGGCTTGATGTTCGCATGCCTTCTATGGGATCTATCCATAATGGAATGTTTTTTTTTATTCTTCCTCCATACAAACAAAAATAATGAAAGGAGTTCTCTGTTGTGAGAACAACCTTTGAAGATCATGGGCATCAAGACATTGATAAAATGTATGTGATCAATAGTGGAAATAATTGTGATGATGCAACGACAATGAAACAAGGGAGATTAAGAACATTTAGGAATGATGAAACTAACTAATTATTTTTGTGGGGATTAGCCCCAAATTTTATTTTTGTGGGGATTCCTTTCAATGGCATTATTTAATCACACTTATATGTTTAAATTTTATTGGAAGGTTTGTTTCATGTCAACTTATGCATATTTGTTCAAGTTATTGTCTTTCTTACATGAAAGAAGATAAAATGAGTGGGTCAAAGTGATGTACATTTGTGTTAATTATCTTTCTTTTGATAATCATACAGTCAATTGGTTCAGGTTAGGATTCTAAATCATCACCTTGAGTTAGGTAATAATTAATTAGCCTTTTAAGCCAAGCTAACCTACTCGAGTTAGGTTCATAACCAATAAATGTTTTTTTTTCCTCAAAACATAAGGGTTATTTTTGTTAATACAAGGATGCATGAGCCTTGAATCGGTAGTTAACATAATCTATTTCAGAATTGCTGCCCATGAAGTTTGAAACACTGGCCTCTCCTTTCAAGAGTCCATTGTTGAAATGAATGTGTAAAAGGATTTTCATAACATATTTATTTTCATTTCTTATATTTTGAGAATACTCCACATCAGCTTGGCAAGGAAACCAAAAGCAAAATATAAGTTTCCACTCACCCTACCCATGTATATTTGCAAAAGACTCTCTCATGCATAGTGAGCTCACACAAACATACACATGGGCTTAGGCTCGAGTATGAGTCTGTGACAAGTAAGGCTTGGGTGCAAGGGTGCTTGAGGTGCACTTTGCATAAGCCCATCCATACACCTTGAGCCCAAAACCCACCTACCTCCTCAGGCATGGACTATTTGTGAATGAGGGCTTCATTGATCACCGAATTGTGGATAAGTATGTGCGTAAGTAAAACTCATCATCACATATAAAAATGGGCATAAATGTATTAAAACCCATTCGGTGGTGGTGAATACATGAGCAATGGAGAAGGGAAGAAATAAAAGAAGAAGAAAGAAGAGAATGGACATGGAAGATCATCTCTCTCTCTCTCTATCTCTTCTTTCTCTTTGTCCTTTTATTAGACTTTTAGAGTCCTCTTACAACACTTTGATCAGCTACCGTACCCTTTTTAAGGGGATTAACTTGCATAATTGGGCTTAAAACCACCTCAAACTAGTGGGTTCCTTTAGAGAGCCAACACTTGGATTTGATAATGTGGACCTGGTGATCTTCATGACTTGGTTTTTATATATGATAATCAACTTGCTAAGGGGAGAGTACTCAGTCAATTTTGTGTGTGCATAATTTGGATAGTTTTGATATACACATTGATCACCCGAACTATTGGGCAATAAGTTTAAGTGAGGTATCATTCGTCTTTACCAGAGAGTGTACCTTGTTGAGAGGCAAGAGTTGAATCTAAGCTTTGATGCATCCTATGGTTAGCTTCACTATGATCCCTTACACAACAAAGTGGGAGGTCTTGACTATCCTTTAGAAACGTAATAACAACACCTCCTTCTCTCAAATCAATTGGTAAGAACTACATCTAGCTTGATCATTTAATCGGGTACGTAGACCGCCTATGAGTTAGGTGAGGCCCAATAAGGCTTAAACATAACTTAAAGGCCTTAAAATCTACCACTTATTTAAGTACCTTAACGCACACTAAGTGATCATTCCGACCAAAGTCAATTGGTGATGGAAGAGGTATCGCATAATATTTTAAGATAGTTGGGGTTGGCTGGTCAAGCTCAGTCTTGAGTTGGGGTAACTCTATTTGAAGCCAATTTCCCAATGCTAGATTGTTGTGCCCATACACTAACGATCTCCCCCCAATAACTATGCTAGGAGTATTTGAACACTGACTTAGTGCTCTAATACCAATTGGAGTACGCCTTAACACCCACCAAGCGACCATTCCAACTAAAACCAATTGGTGATGGAAGAGGCATCACTTAATGTTTTAAGATGATTAGGGTTGACTATTCAAGAAAAGTCTCGAGCTAGGGTAACACTATTTGAAGCCATCTCCTAGTGCTGAATTGTTGTGCCAATACACTAACACTTATTGTGGTATTAATGAGTTTGGACAACTCAACAACTTTGCATGTGAATTGTGCAACATGAGTTTCTTGTAGAGCTCAACAATTTAAGGATATGTTCACTCTTGTGTTGAAAGGAATGAAAAATGGAGTTTTGTAAAAAAGGATCAAATTTTCGTGAATGAATTATTCTTTAAGAATCACTAATTTTCGCGAGTAGACAATTATTTATGAATGCATACTTTTTTTCATGAATGAGATTTTTCCGCAAATGCATTGTTTTTGTGAATAGGTCATTAATAATGATTGGATCATTTTCGTGACTATTTGCGAATGAAACTATTTTTTCAAGAATAAAGTATTTCGTAAATGAGGTATTTCTATGACTAGAAAATGCATAATTTTTTGTGGTTTGTAAATGCAAAATTTTTGTGACCTACGATATTAAAGATCTGAGAGCATGGATTGATATGCTGAGAGCAATAAGCTATTAAGGATAAAAGGGGTATACAAGCTAAGGAAAATGATGACGTAATGTAATGCCCCACTTTGTACAAAAGGGCAAAACTATAATTTTTTTCTCATAAGGGTAAAATTGTTATCTCACATATTCTAGATAGACCTTAGGTTAGTTTATGAACCATTGGACCAAATTAGAAGTATAGAGCCCAAGTTCAACCTTGAACCAATCGATTTCGAAAATTGCCCCAAGTGTGTTTTGGGGTACCTTCACATGAAAATATGTGCAAACCCAGAGTTAATTGGGGGGAAGCTATAAATTTTAAGAAATATTTTGGAGTCTACTTTCCAACAAAATAAACGATATGTGAATAGGAGTCTCCTAGAGGAAGTTATGCCCATTTTCCCACAATGTGTCCGGGCTGATAGGCCCATAGATTTGGGGTTCCCGAGACCACTAGTACTAATTTTGATTGAATTAGAGTACATGACATATACCCATGAAAATTTCTTAAAGTCTAGTTTCCAATACAATAAACAACAATCAAATCGGAGTTTTCTAGAAAAAGTTATGAGTGTTTTGGTGCGAATGGGTCAAACCTAAAAAAATTTGGCGGATAGATCTGACCCATGCTAGATGGATCCGAACTTAGTAGATCAATCTGACACTTGCCAGATCGATCCGACCTCTCAGAGTTTTACAAATATGTGTCCAAAACTATGCTGGATCGATCCAACTTATGGGGGATTGATCCGATACCCTTTGGATCAATCCAATTTAACCCATATATCATTTTTAAGCCAATTCAATTTTCCTTCATTTTGGGGAGTGTGGGACCCCCCAACTTGACCCAAAATCCTATAAATATGTTAGGAATACCCTTTTAATACCTCATTTAGGTCATTAGACCCATATAGAACAAAATGAGTAAGGATTAGAGAGTGTTGGCGAAGAAAGTTAGAGTTCTTCTCCAATTGGGTAAGTTCTATTTCCAACCATGAAAATCCTTCTGGATTAGCTTGTTTTTTTGCTAGAACTTCTTAGTTTCATTCTTCCAATGGTAGAACAATGCTTATTTTACAGAGCAAGGTGTGGGTAGAGGTTGAATTGGAGTGAAGGTTTCTTGCTTGAAAATTTTAGATTTAAGCTTTGGTAAGTTAATCTTGCTTACTATGGGTTTGATGATGTAATTCTCTTTAAACATTTTTGATCTTTGTGGAAACTCCTTGAAATCTCTGAAAATATGTGGAAACCCTTGCTTTAAGCTATTGAACCTTGTGATTACTAGAATCTAAGCTTCTCTAGTAAGTAATCTTATTATGGGTTTTGTGATATAAATTCTCTTTGGATCTCTTAGATCTCTGTGTTTTAGTTATAAAAATTCTTTGAAATCTTTGAAAATATATGAAAACCTATGCTCTAAGCCATTGAACCTTGTGAGTACTAGAACCTAAGCTTCTCTAGTAAGTAAATCTTGCTTTCTATGAGTTATTTGATGTGATTCCTCTTTTGATTTCAGATTATGTGATACTATCCATGAAATTCTCTGAGATTGTTGGAAATCTTTGAATTTAATCCTTTGAAACATGTTAGATCTATGATTTTCAACTTGTTTAAGAAATTTTCATGCTCCTTATACTTAGAATGACTTTTTTCTTATTAGAATATTTGAAAATTATATAGATCTACACTTGAAATCATTGATTCTTGTTTTCTCTTTAGATCTACATTAATTTTGTGAAAGATTATTAATATTAGACATTGTGTGGACTGACTTCCTTCTTGAAATCCTTTAGAACATGCGAAATCTGAATTTTTCCAATAAGAATCTTTGAAAATCTATGTTAAGTTGTGAATCCTTTAAGATCTAGTTTATTTATGATCAATTTGAAAGGTAATCTTGACTTGTCCTTTGTTTGAAAGACTAGAAGTGATATTGGTTGATCTCTTTGATTTGATTAACTTGAAATACCATGTGAATTTTTGAATTTTTGTGAAAATATATAAAACTTATTGAATCCATTGAACTCTATGCTTCCTATGCGGCTATATGAGCTATGTAAACCATCAAATCCTATTACATGTTTTGAATCATTGAATTATGTGAAATCTTAGCGAATGATTGTGATTATGATCTTATGAATATTAAATCATATTCTAACATTGAATGTAAGTGAACCATATGTCTTTGAAATGATTGATTCATGACAATATAATGCTTATGCTTGTTTTACACATTATAAAAATATTTTGATTATCGAAACTATGTGGCCCTCGTCATAGGGCTAAGTGTGACCATTGATTATGTGAGCCTTGACACCAAGTTAAGTGTATCTTAGACTGTTTGGGCATACTCACAAGGCTAAGTATGAGAAAGTATTTCAGACATGTTCTTTGACTCACGAATATTAGCCCTACCTTTAAGGATTATAACAAGGATGATGACCCTACACTTGGGGTTATAACAAGGACATTGATCCTACTCGTGGGGTTTGACACGAGATCAGGACCTTACTGTGGGGTTGGCTAAAGTATATAAATACTTTATATTGAACCTTTGGACATTGAATATTAGACCCTTTTAGACATAGAATTTTGGATTCCTTCGAATATTGAACTGCAAACATTATGAACCATGTGAACTCAGAACAATTTGAACACCGAACTTTGAATACTCCAAAATCATAGAACATTGAATCTTTTAATGCTAGCATATATCATTGAGTTTGTGAGATTTGACCTTCGCATTAAATTATAATTCGAACTTAGATCTTTGTATTGAACCATTGACTTCTGTTTGACATGTGACTACTGATATTTTTGTACTATCATGATTATGATTACTACTTGAATATTTGTTTAACTTTGTATTGACCTTTGAACATGCTATGATTCAGATGTGTTCTTTATTTCAAATTATCTATAGTTTGCTAGATTACTTACATGTTAGGACTAACCTAGCCGTTTGTTTTTCAGATTGACCGTTGTTGCAGGTCTTCCATCTGAGGGAATTACCCTGACATCCTTAGTTTTATTTCTATTTTTACATTTTTCATGGGCATATTTGGAGGCCCTATTATGTTGGGCCCATGCTTTGGATTAATAGACATTTAGTATATTTTGGGTGAGAGGGCACCCTAGTGATTTGGTTATTGATTACTCTACTATAGTGATTATCTTTGGAGAGTATACTGATAGTCTTGTTGAGACTCATTATTATTGGACTATTGTGATCTTTATGAGTTAGATTTACGCTTCCACATTTATCTATCCAAATATGTTTGGTTATTGAATATCGAACATGCTTCTACAAACCATTGAAATTTGACTATTGAATTAATTGGACTTAATGGATATTAAGATAAATACTAAATGATAACTTAAGGACTATATTGGATTTTGGTCTTTGGCCCATGGCTTGGGCCAATTTTATGTGAATTATTGGATTTGTGAATAGTAACAAATCCAAATCCGGGGTGATACAGATCAATATCCGAATCCTGGGTTCGGGGGCGTTACACTTGATGAATGTCATTGTAAGTTATAACTGAATGAAAAGATTTAGTAGAAACAGATACTATAGGGTACATGCAGATGTCAAAAAGATAGTGCACTCGGTTCAAGAGCCAAAAATGGAGGTATGAGGTGGTGAACCTAGTGGAAGCCCAATGATTGGTCCGTGAAGAATATGATGCAAAATGAGAAGACAAGTTTTAGGAAATGTCAGTGCTTCATATTAGAAATCTGTTGAAGATTGGAGACAAAGCATGAGAGCCATGTAAAGGCCCTAAGTTGCCTAGGATTGAAAGTCCAATCATAACTTGTCTCATCAATTGGAAGTTATACAACACATGGAAATTGGAATGAAAACCTCATTATGAGGTATAAAGGTCATTACAACCTTTATGGTTGTGGATAGTCAGGAAGAATGGCTAGTGTCTGTCATCATAATGAGTATGATGATGTGGTTTGAGGCACGTTATATAAGACGGGGTGATTGTAGCTATTGAATTGAAGGCCAACGTTGCAAGAGTTAATAGATACTAGCACATTATGCTAGTGTGAGTAGTCACTCATATGACATGGATATGCTATGTTCCTACAAGTTAATAGGAGTGAAGATCTGAAACCTCTATTTCAAAGGTTGTTTGATAAGGCACCATTAAGCTTGTGCAATTCCTAGAAAATTTTACATCATTAGGATATATGTTCTTGTCATTAGAAACGTTCTCGTTTTTGGTGTTCTTTTGAGAAATGTCAGAGTCTATTTAGATTCAAATCTAACATGATGATGTTGACCTATTATAATGGGTTTATAGACTAGAGATTTGACGTGTCCGATCTGCACAATTTAAAGAGATGTTAATTTGGGACACGATGAATGGTGTGTTTTTTGCATGACTGATTAGTTATTGAAAGAAATAAGCCTAGCTCTACAATCTATGCCCTATACGTGATGAAAACAATCATGATGGTTTTGTTTGGTTGCATTGAATCCTGAATATTAAATCACTTGGATGAAATTGCTTTCCTTTGTGGTATGCTTGAAAAGACATCACATATAATGGCTAGATAAAAGATTGTCATGTCAAAAAATGATGAAGGTGTATTTGTAAAATCATTGAGAATTATATTTTATCAATACATTATTGTCAATTTGAATGTTGAGAAAAAAAATAATTTAAGAAAAAAAACAAAAGAATTACAATTAAATTTCCAAATGGAATAGAAGGAATATCAAATCATGGCATGATGTGATGTGATACTCTTGTGGGTAGCATACTTGAATCCGATGAATGTCAAGTTTGTCTGAATAAAACCATGGAGAGATGCATTAATTGGTGAAGTGTCTTTGACTCGAAAGATCTGTTTAGTTGATGATTAACATGAAAAGACCAAGGTTTATTAGAGAGATCCTGAGTGGAAAGCCTATTTGAAATATGAAAGAGATTGTAATTTACAATCTAATAATTATTTAAAAGGCTCTAAGAAGACTCAACATGATCGATTATGTCTCAATAGATGTACCCACGATATCGGTGCAAGTTGATAAGAAATTTAGCAATAAGTTGAGAAATAAAATTTAGAATAAGGTTGATATAGTTTTGTGTATTTGAACACTCACTCGTTAAGGCTATTAAGTAAGCCATAAACTACTTTGGGCTTTAGAATGCCTTGTAATTGATAAGTGGAGTGGATACATAAGATTAATAAGTGGATGACATTAAATTGTCTTAATTTGATTAGTGTCAAAAAAATATAATGAACCATAAAATCCTTCTTATATTGATTCACTGGTGTTGATAAACACATTGAAGCTACATGAAATCCTAAAGCATTGACTGGCCCATTCCTAATGGAATGAGCTTGAGAATTTTTTTTTTGTTGGGGTGAAAGATGATAAAGAATGGTTGCAAAAGATATCAGTGACACATTAATATGTGTGAGCTTGTGTGGAGATAACTATTCAAGAATGATCATAAAAATTGGTTTGAAGAAAGCAATGTCAGTAATCTTAAAGTGTCATTATCACATGGGAAAACTCATGTTTTATATCTAGGAGACAATATGTCAAGTGATCCAGGCTGATACACTTGAATCATGTGATGCATTATCTAGGTTTAAATACCTAAAGGACACCTATGTATAGTTATCCAAGTTTTAAGGACCTAAATCCATGTGAATGTACTTGAAGAATAGAAATGTTAAGAAAACTAGGCTTAAACACCTAAAGCAAATGATGGGTTATCTAGGCTATATTCCTAAAGACATGCATGTAAGAGGGTTTTTGTATGATGGCTAAGGGCTATTTGATGTGTAGTGTTAACTGAAATGGCTAACCTACTATATGAAAAGGCCTTGAGGGGATTTATCTTTGTTACGTTGACGGAAGTTGAACAAGCTTGAGAGTGATGTTAGTAGATAGACACCCAACTTGGTTGACTCAGGTTCAATGGAAAACAACCTAAGCTGCCTTAAGGTTCAATGAGTCAATGAGCCAAATACTATTGGAAAGCACAACCTTTACTTTTGTGAATAGTTTGTTCCTATGACAAGCCTACAGATGATGACCCTGTAGATGAGAGTATTCCGACATATGGGAAATTCTATAGAGTAGTGCTCAAAGTCTGAAACACAAACACTGTGGATGTGAGGATGAAAATATATTCTCTTAAAAGAGTTTTTGGAAGACTCTAGGTTGGGATAAAAGAATGCATGTGATGGTTCTTTGTGTGAGTTCATTATACCTTAAGTCAGGCAATACTATGCCAAGGATGAGACTCATGTTTCAGAGTGTGAAACTGGCCACTTCCTATGAGATTCAAGTTGTCTTTAGAGCACTTAGTAAATCAGAATATAGTACAAACCTAAAAGTTCTAAGCTTTGAAGATATATAAACCATCTCAAAAGGATTGTGGGTGTAACAAGCCAAGTTTGTCACCGAAATTCTATTAATAGGATAATCCATTGACTCGTAAATGAACAACAACCTATTACATAAGGTGCTGATTCTAGAGTCATCCACTTGCACCAATGCACAAGGGATCTCACTTATTTTCCTTAATACTTGTTTTCAAAATTTAAAATAAGTTCGGGATTTTTGAAAATGATAAATGTGTAAAAGGGTTTTTAAAATATGTTTTAATTTTGTTTCTTATATTTTGAGAATAGTCATACATCGACTGGACAAGAAAACTAAAAGCAAAATATAAGTTGCTACTGACCCAACTAGAGTGGTCAATGAGTTGACCTAGTTTGGCTCACTCCAATTGAGCTCAACTAAGCGAGCATGAGCCAAGCTGCACTAGGCGCAGTTCACTAAAAGCTTGGTTTGCTAAGGGTCTTATATATATGTATCTTTGTAAATCTATTTTCCTAACTTTCACTTCTTCCATTGTAATATCAGTAGATATGGATCTTGGGGTGGCAAAGCATTTTGAAGGGTCGTGAAGTCTTGCTAAGAAATTTCCTTTGGATAGTAGGTTCGGGAGAAGATATTAATATTTTGGAGGATGCTTGGATCCCAAAGTTGGTCTCAAGGAAGTTGCCATCTCAATAACTTTCCAAAATTAAAATTTCAAGGGTAGCTCAACTCATTGAGAAGCCTTCGTATAGGTGAAATATTGATCCCATTAGACCATTCATCTCCAAAGTTGAGGCTGAAGCTATTCTTAGTATTCCTTTATCATCAAATATCAAGTCAGATGAAATAATCTGGAAACAAGACAAAAAGGGTGTATTTTCAGTTAGATTGGGTTACACATCAACAATGGCTCCTTCATCTTCAATAATCCACTTTTAGAACGTGAGCTCTTGGAAAAATATTTGTCATAGCTCCATGACTAATAAGATTAAAAGTTTTATGTGGAAAATGTGTAATGAGGCTCTTCCAATGAAAGCAAATCTTCAGAGTCATATATCATCTATTAGCTCTCAATGCTTCCTTTGCAATGCAGATGTTGAAACTACACACTTCATTGTTTGTTTTCCTGTCCTATCCTTAAGCATGTTTGGGATCACCTTCAACCATCAAATAACTCTTGGAAGAAAATTCAAAGTACTTTCTTCGAATGATTTAAAGATTTGGGGTATCATTGGTGGCCATCCAAACACGAGGCAAAAAAAAGCACCGATGAAGCTCTCTATAACCTGTTAGGCTATTTCGTGACATAGAAATAAAGTGGTTTTTAATAATATATCTTTTAACATGCAAGATAGATATTGTTGACACTTTTTCAAGTTGACCAAGAACTTGGAAGGACACCTCAAGCCTCCCATTCATCATACAATGCCACTGATGAACTATGAGGTCACTGAAGAATGGAAGCCTCCTAGGAAAGGGTGAATGAAAATAAGCGTTGATGCAGCCTGCCCTAGAGATCACTCAGTGATAGTTCTTGCAGCCTTGGCTCGTGACCATTGTTGTTATTGTAATGGTTTGGTAGCTTTTATTGAAGACGGTAAACTAGTCCTTGATGCAGATCTAAGCTATATATGCATTGAACACCCAACCTATAAGGCAATGAGTTCAAAAGAGGTATCATAATCATTCATCTTTACTAATGAGTGCACCTTGTTGAGAGGCAAAAATTGAGTCTGAGCTTGGTTATATCTTAAGGTTGGCTTAGCTATGATCTCTTGTACAATAAAGTGGGAGGCCATAACTATCCTCAAGAAAAGTGATAATGATATCTTTATGTCTTAGATCAATTGGTAAGAGTTATGTTTGGCTTGACTCCTTAACCAGGTATGTAAGACGTTTGTGGATTAGATAAGGTTCAATAAAGCTCCACCTTAACCTAAGATTAAGTACAATTTTACTTTTGATAAATATTGGATTTTTTTAATCATCTATTTATGGAGTTCAAGAGCGTCTCTTCTCTAGTCTTTCTCTTGCTCGAGCTGCTCAAAAGTGATACAACAGCAGAGTCTTTCGCTCCTTGACCTACGCATCTCATTATTGGTCAGATGATGAATCATCCATCGCAGGGCCTCAAGGCTTTATTAAAAATGGAATAAGGCAAGATGCCCAATTTGAGTTAGAAGCTAAGCTAAAGTTGGCCTCAAGAAATATTGAAAGTCTTTCAAGGGAGGTGCTAGCATTTCTCTTCTCTAAGTCCAACTCAAAGGTTTTATCCCTTAGTTTTGAGCTTACATGTGCAACTATGAATTGCTTGAGCGCCTAGTGCGATACGGCCAAATATCTTGCGCGTTTAGTCCCCTGCAGATTTGCGATGTGACCCTTATGAGAGGTGTGTGCTATGCCTAACATAAGGATGGGATTTGTAATATTTGTTGGGGTCATAGCCTAAAGGCTTAGGTTCTAGAGGTGGTCGATAGGTAGGCTAAAGAGAAGAAAATAAGCCATCAAAAGGGAGCTATCTTCAAGCAAGCATATCTCCTTCATCCAAGGTTCAAATTTGATCTTTCCAAAGCATTGGAATAAGGGAAAATATCTTACCTTTAGATAAACAATATTGGTGGCACGCTAGCCCTAACTATATAAAGGTAAGGTTGGCTTTCGAGGCCCAACTTTAAACAAATAAGAGTGCTCGGTGTGCTTGTCAAAATATGGATTGTTTTGGTGGGCCCCATCAAAGGTTGGTCGAACCCACTAGATCATCACGGTTTTCAACAGTTATGTGATCATCATTCATCACTTCTTGAATTCTGACAATCCCACCTGGTCCTTGTTTAAAGAGGAAAAGATTTTGTAAAGCTAAGCAAAGGGGATGATACCTCTTCTATTGACTAGTTGCTTACTAAGGAGCGGTTTAGTGAGTACAAAATAGTGTCACCACTTCCAAAAAGGTAGAACGCAGCCCAGAACAAGGCTCTGGGACAACTTTCAGAATCATGTGCTTGATGAGAGAGGGCCAAGAATTTCATTATCTTTTAGCGGCCTTCAAATGGCCTATCTGTTGCCTTTCGATTCAGAGCCTCATTATATCTATTTTTCTTTGCGCCCCAACTCTCGTAAACTCGGATTCCCCGCCCCGCTTGACTGAATTTACTATGGCTTCAGGCTGCAGCTTGGACATGAAGCTTTCACTCGCTCCTCTTTCAAGTGGTGCCCGCCTTCTATCCACTCTTCTTTCATCTGTTGATCTACGACTGGGTTCCTCTAATAGATTGAATGAGGGCATTCCCCTCGCCCTACTTTATTTGTGCTTGTCTTTCCTTCCTTCCTTATCCTTCTAATCCTTTTAAGAGATAGGCAACCCAATCTCGAAGAAAAAAAAAAAAAGTGGAACTTTAATCCCCAACCACTTTCTTTGAACTAATATATAAAGTTTGATCGGAGTGAATCAGAATTTTTCTTTTATCATCAACCGGTATAAACATCAACAACTTCGAATTGAATCGATTTCTCCTCAACAAAAAAGTGCTTGGTCAAAAAAATCCTACCAAATGAAGAAATAGTTGGAGTGTGTGCAGGCCAGACCACAGATTGTCTGCCAGGATGACATTCACAGCGTCAGTTGTTGAAGCTGAGGGAATCTCTTAGGTGGACCCATTTAACTGGTGGGTTCCATCACCTGTACTTGTGATGCTTTTCAGCTTAAGAGGGAATCTCAGGGCTCTCATTCATAATAAGGGTTGACACTGCTAAAAAAGAAAAGCATGGGCGAGTAGAAAACAACTCAATGGCTTTTAAAGAATCAACATGTGGACCAATGAAGAAAGCAAGACATGATCAAGCTTTCAAAGATAAAGTAGGATCCTAAATGACCATATTGCCCCTACCCATTCCTTAGCTATCTGCTGTCTTTAATGAAAGTGACAAGGGCTTTTACTGTAATCTACCTCGTCTTTTGTGAAGTTTGTCATGGAGTGGAGTTGGATCTGAAAGGCAAAGCCATATTTGGAGCTTTCTTCCGGACAGAGACAGCTCGTTGTGGTGTCTCTGGAAAAAGGACAAAAGACCCATTTGCAGTTTGCACAAAATAAAGTCACAATCTCTCCAAATCAATACCGTCGGTGGTCAATGTGTCCTTCCTCGTGCTCGTAACTTAGTGGATTTGATTTGATGGCTTGCTTTATATTTGGCTTCAATTCTCAAGACCCATTAAGATGCATGATGCTCTGCAAACCACGCTTTAGTTTTTTCTTGACCAGTGCCATCTCTAGTGACTGTTGGCAATAATCCAACCATACAAGCTTGTGATATAAAGTTCCTCGGGTAATAAATATGTGTTGTAATATAGTTCCTTTAAGTACAAAGTTCTGAACAATGTACAGACCCACAAACATAATTATAATTTTATTAAAAAAATATATATTGTAAGCTATTGAATGGCAATTAGGAAACTGCTTATTATCCCAACTAAATATAATTCAATACTGCGAGGATAACTGCAGGCACCAGTGTATAGAATAATAAGTACAATTCGTAATAGCAGGATGTAATATTAGTAGTTAATACCTCAAAGTGTGGATTTAAATTTGATTTCTTTGGAAACAAGCATGTGATATCAATAAACTGAGGTTATAGTATTAATGAAACAACATACATCAATTGTGTAAATTCTTGTTTAGCTAAAAAACAATTGTGTAAATACTTACTGTAGAGACCATAAATGTAAACAGACTGGGTCGTTTTTGTACACTTCTCTCAATTCCGATCTTACCCCATTTGAATCACTTCCTCTGGTGTATAAGGCAGTCAGGGGATCGGATTCAAGGGTGAAACAATCATATCTCAGTGTGAGAGTACCACCCAACTAAGATTAGTTGAACCATAGTACTCGTCAAGTGATAAGAACTTGGATTCTATCAAACACAAAAAGATAAATAAAAAGACAAAAAGAGATGAGAGAAAACCCATTTCATGGGTGACGGATCTCAACCAAGAGATGATGTTCTATTTTTATTAATTATTTTTTTTTATCTTCTCCAAACCATAGTACATCTACATATATTTATAAGAATAGCGCTGAACTTTGATGGTGTATCGAATTGAGAGTATGATGTAGAATGATGGACGGACGTTGAGTTGTCAAATTCTGAGTTAATGGAGTTGGATTATCTTGATCGAGAGGATTTTCGCAAGAGAGGCAATGATCGGTAGAATTTGGTATAATTGATACAAATTTTGCTATTTATGGAAAGTGGCAGAATT
>JAOXJP010241337.1:0-23151 GCA_025762735.1 Platanus orientalis | reverse complement strand
TATATATTCTCTCTAAGGTTGTCTACCGCTAATAGTATAAAAAAAAAGAGTGAAAAACTTGTAGTTTATGAGAGATTGAGATAACTTTTGTAATTTTTTCAAAATAGTGAAGCTTTTTTTGCGGTTCCATGATTTTTTCTTAATTTGGGATTTTACATATAAATCATGTGTTTGTTGTGTACTTGTGGTTGTATTTTGATTTATTTTTTGACTATCATTGTTTTCATCTTGTTTAGTTGATTGATAGGCTTTTGGCACAAACCCCCAACATGTGATACAACGCCAACGGACTTCACCAACTTAGCAAGTTGTCATCTCCATATTCATCCCTCTTTAGAATTTCTTTTGTAGTGCAAGTAGGTAAATCAGCGACCAGAGACTACAATTCTACAATCTCTTCATAAAAGTTTCCCAAGTCCTTTGAAGGCTTTGCAGAATACATGTATAGTTTCCAACTTAGTCCAAGTACAGAAAGCTTGAAGAAAACATAGTGGAGAAGATAACTTGAAGAAAACTCTTTAAGAAGATAAGAAAATTTTTGTAAGATTAGATATAACGATTTTCCAAAAATCCTTTACATAATATATATAATTGAAAGAAAGGTAGACAAGTACTCAACCTCTTGTCTTAAAAGGAAACATATAAAAAATGAAATTTATGGAAAATGAAATAGAAATAATTATTGTATTCCCAATGTTGAGTCGAGATAAAGCATTATTTGGCCCTTCCAAAGTTACTAAGTTTCTAAACGGTCAAAACAAGTACTGAAAATAAGAGGTAAAACTATTATTTTCCCACGTCATTAGACAAGGTTTTTTTATCTTTCTTCTAGAGTGGAGATAAAGCATACTTTGGCCCTTCAAAAGTATTACTCTCCAACCAGTCAAAACAAGTACTAAAAATAAGTGTTAAAAATTTGAATCACCTAGACCTAGTAAACAAAATACAACACAGATAGGGTTGTCAATCGGTCCGAGCTGGGTTTGGTTAAGGTCAACTTGAACCCAACCTTAAGAAAAATTCTTGAGCTTGAGCCCAACCCAAACCTAAACTCAGTTCAAGACCAACTTGATTTAATAAACTAGGTTTCGGGTCAGGTTCGACCTGGTCCAAAGTTAACAACACAATGAAAAATTTTAGATTGAATTAGGGTTATGGAGTAAAAATTAAATTTATCAAACATATCAAATTGAGTTGGAACCCATGGCTTTAAAAAATTAAATTTATGAAATAATCATTCAGAATTTATATACTTCATGATGGGCTTTGGGACAGTGTCACTCAAATTAAGAAAATTGGACTCACTCATGTTTGAAGATCACACTTAGTTTCAGCCCGGGCTTTGAGTCTCTTATTAAATATAAATTCCAGGATGGGCTAGGCTGGGCTTAGGGTTAAAAAAGCTTGGACTCGAGTCCAACCCAAAAATCACTTCAAGCTTAATGCTTGGACCAGAGCCCAGTCTATCCCGAAATTCAACTTGCCCAGCCCGCCCATTTTTAGAGCAGGTTAAGTCGGGCCTTGGGCCAGCCCAGTCCAATTGACAGCCCGAAACACAGAGAAGAAAATTGTTAGAATAAGAGAATGGCAATACTACTGAGGAATCATGACATTGTACTTCACATGTATTCGTGCAGATCCCGGCACTACCATCGGTATATTGTATAGATTACAAGGATTTATGCGAAATTCCTTCCAATGAATAACAAATGTCTTAAGAGTCACATATACGTTCTTTTGTCAACATTCTAACCTATGACTAACCATAAAAAAATCTAGCCAGATAGGATAAACATAATATGGAACAAATTAGAAGTTGAGTTTGTGACCTGCTTTTCAATGGAAGCTATTCCTTGATGTTTGAGGTATGTTTGAAGTGTATAAAACAAATCAGTTATACAATAAAGGAAATCTAAGGTACTTTGAAAGGTGGACTCACCATTTGTCATATGATCCCTCCACAGACTGGATGTTCTGTATGAAAAGTTGGCCCTGTCAGATTTTAGTAACGACCTGGTTTATCACATTCCTGTAAATAGGTGAAAGAAAGATAAGGTGATTGGCTTACTTCGTTGATCATACCAAACAATGTCCCTTTTAAATCATGACAAGCTTTAAAGGAGAAGCTAAGTTTTTTTCTTATTTTTTATGATGAGAGACTAAGAATAAGAGTTACGTTGGAGCTAAGATAAGTATCACAGTTCACATTATAAAAGTGAATAAAGAGAATAAGCCATGATTTCCCCACCTTGAAGCAACTGAGATAAAGGGTTACATTGGAGAAGAAAAGAATATCAAAAGCATGCCTCTAAACTCAATGATACGTCACGAATTAAAGTTTATTATCTACGCTGTACAGTTCATGACTACATGTGGCCGATCTAGACTTTAATTGTCACCTATTACAGAAGTACTATTGCTATCATAATTTCTCTCTATTGTGAATTGTTGGAGGAAGAAGAAGAAGATGGCCGAGTCTGCTGTTTCATTTGTTGTAGAAAAACTTGCTAACCTTCTTATTGAAGAATCCATTTTCTTGTATGATGTGCACGACCAAGTTGTGTGGATCCAAGGAGAGTTACAGTGGATGAATTCCTTCTTAAAAGATGCATCTGCAAAGCAAGAACGAGATGAACGGATAAAAAAATGGGTGGCAGATATTAGAGAGGCTGCTTATGATGCTGAGGACATAATTGACACCTTTATCTTCAAAGTAGCATCCCAAAGAAAACAAGGCTTCATGGGTTCTATCAAGAGGTATGCATGCATCTTCAACAAGTGGATGCTTCTCCATAAGATTGGCAAACAAATTGGTTCCATCCGGACAAGGCTCCGGGAGATCTTTGAGAAAAGGTTAATTTATGGCATTGAAAATCTTGTTGTCCCTGGACGAGAGGAGGAAGGGAGGAGTTCTTCAAATGAGCGTCTTCGACAACTAAGGCGGTCATCTCCATATGTTGCTGATGATGAGTTCGTCGTTGGCCTGGAAGAAGAAACAAATGTATTGATAAAAGAGTTGATGAAGGAGGAGGAACGACGCTGTGTGATTTCCATTGTTGGAATGGGAGGATTAGGTAAGACTACTCTTGCTAGAAAAATTTATAATCATAGTGATATTAAGGGTCATTTTGATTGTCGAGCCTGGGTTTCTGTTTCCAAAGAGTATAAGACGAGAGAGATTTTGGAGGGGATTATAAAAAATGTTAAGATCCCAACCAAAGAGGAGTGGGAAATAATTGACCGAATGACACAATATGAGCTGGAAAGGAAGGTGTATGAACTGCTGGAAGGGAGACAATATTTGGTGGTTCTTGATGA
Source organism: Platanus orientalis (assembly GCA_025762735.1). Lineage (NCBI taxonomy): Eukaryota > Viridiplantae > Streptophyta > Magnoliopsida > Proteales > Platanaceae > Platanus > Platanus orientalis. The sequence continues at coordinate 19,833 of JAOXJP010241337.1, read as the reverse complement.
TACATGGGACAGAGTCGCTTGGGATAGGTTAAAGAATGCATTACCTAGCACAAGGAACAGAAGTCGAATCATGCTTACTACTCGCAACAAAGAGGCTGTTTTAAATGCCGATGTACTGACACCTCCCCATGAATTGCGGTGTCTAAACAAAGATGAGAGTTGGGAACTCTTTTGTAGAAAAGCATTCCCTGAAAACAATACTCCAAGTTGTTCTCCAAGTCTAGAGATTTTTGGAAGAGCAATGGTGGGAAGATGTGATGGTTTACCTCTGGCTCTTGTTGTGTTGGGAGGGATGCTATCGAGAAAAAACAAGTTATCACATGAGTGGGAAAGAATGCTTAAGAACATTGATTGGCACTTGACTGAGGGCCCAGATGGGTCTAACATCTCGAGAATATTAGGTTTAAGCTATAATGATTTGTCTTTCCACTTAAAATCATGTTTTATGCATTTGGGTCTCTTCCCAGAAGACTACAACATCAATGTAACGAAATTGGTGAATTATTGGATTGTGGAGGGTATTGTACCACAACAAGGAAAAGAAACAATAGAGGGAGTGGCGGAGGACTGTCTGAATGAGTTAATCAATAGAAGCTTAGTTCAAGTTGTAAAATGGACTAAAGGAGGAAGGGCTAAATCATGCCGTGTCCATGATCTCTTGCGAGACCTCTCTATATCCAAAGCAAAAGAAGAAAATTTGCTACTTGAGATCATTGATGAGAACTTAGATCATGAGGCCTTACCTAAATCATCACGCCGATGTTCTGTCCACTCTAAGTCTGGTTTTGATAGGTGTTATGCTAATGATGTTTCTGTTTCCCCACAACAACAGTTCAGTCTACACATTCGGACTCTTATATTCTTCAAGGAAGAGGAGTTTGCATTCTTTCGAAATTATGACCGCATGAGCCTCAGTAAGGAACAAATGGGATTTATATCCAGGCACTTCAAATTCCTTAGGGTGTTGGACACAGGATCTTTAAGATTCAAATGTTTACCAAAAGCAATAGGAAATCTGATTCACTTGAGATATTTGAGCTTAAATGTTTCTGATCTAGAAAGTGAAATTCCACCATCCATAGGCAACTTGAAGAACCTACAACACGTACAATTAATTAACAGAAGCATGTGGAAGATACCTGATGTAATATGGAAACTGGAACGATTAACGTATCTCCACATTGAAGGGCGGTGGAACACTTCACACCTCCGAATTGACACCTTAAGAAACCTTCAATATCTGATTTGGGTAGGTGCAGATGTTTGGATAGGAGGAAATGGTTCTTCACCTAGTTTGACAAATCTTGTAGATTTGCGAATACATGGAATATCAAGCTCACATGAAGACGTAATTTTCCACTCTTTTAGTAGATTGAACTACCTTCAATCTTTGTGGCTCCACACATACATTACTTTTTCCACTCTTGCACCTCTTGCCCTTTGTCCTCGTCTCCTTAAACTAAGTCTAGAAGGACGCATAGAGAAGCTAATTGGCCCACATGAATTTCCACCAAACCTCATAAAGTTAACCTTGTTTATGTCTAATCTCAAGCAAGAATCGATGGTGATACTAGGAAATCTTCAGAACCTAAGAATCCTCTTATTACATCAAGATTCATACGTGGAGAAGGAGTTGTTTTTTGTTGCAACAGGATTTCCACAACTCCAAGTTCTGAAATTTTGGGACTTGGATAAAATAGAAGATTGGAGAGTTGAAAATGGAGCACTCGTGATGCTTAAGCATTTAATAATACATCAATGTAGGAGATTAAAGATGGTTCCCAAAGGGTTGGAGTTCTTGATTAACCTACAGAAATTGGACATCTTCGCTATGCCAACAGAATTTGAAGACAGACTCAGTGGAGAGGATTCTTACAAAGTCCAGCACATACAATCCATTACATTTGAGGTTAGTTTTTTCTTTTAGTTTCTTTTTCTTTCATTTACTTTTTCTCTCTTTCTTCCTACCATCCAAGCCAATACACTCGTTAACACATCATTCATTAGATCGAATTTCTATGGTCCTAAAGCACACTATGCACCTCATGCATGCCATATATATGTTTTAAATGTACTTATTTGAGAAAATTATCCTTTCGTTGCTTTTTATTGCCTCATGATTTGTTTCAATATATCTTTTAATAAGGCCAATCAGGCCTATAAACAACCGCTTCATTGAGCTGGACTCATACATGATACAACTGTCGCAAGAGGCTGCCAATATTGACATAACAGCAGAATGTATATATCTATGTCATATTAGATGCTTTCATGTTATAGGAGCGATCATTAATTTTCATATGAAACCATAAATTTAATTTGTTCAGTAGTACATTCTATTCTTTTATTACAACATGCTAATATTCTCTTCTCAAGTAACTCATTGCAATTTTTGCACATGATAACTCATCACAGTAGTAAAACTTAATAGCGCTGCTTACACTATTGAAGGATTGAAAGTTGTCTTTTTTTCTTTTGGTAAGTAGAGGCTAAAAATTATCTGAACCACCAAATCAAACAATTTAAATGACATTTCTGGTATAATAAAATCTTAACAAGTTCATAACAAGCGAAGAAGAGTAGAAAATTTTGGCACTTCAAAATGCGGAACGCATTCTGTCCTGCCGCCTTATGACCTGTTAAGGTCCTGCTTAACAGGCAGCACGACACGTTGGCGGCCAAAAAAGTGAATTACGCTTTTTGACAAATGATTTTCACTTTTTCCTGCTGACATGTCGTGTTGCCAATTAGGCAGGACCTTAACAGGTCATCAGACTGCAGGACAGGATCCTTTCCCTTCAAAGTGACCTCACAAACATGTGTAGAAAGCTAGCTATGGTATTACTAAACAAGTTTTTAGATTATAGTATTAATAATTTTTTTTACTAAAAGCAGGATTTTATATGACTCATAGAATCTTAGGTTCATTAGACATGTATCTGATTTTGTTAATTGTGCAATCTTATTAGGCTCGATGTGTTTCTTCTTAAGGTTGTATTTGGAGCCACGTGATTCGATTTTGATTTACATAAATTGAAAGGCTTTCTTTTTATTTCATTCTGATTTATTTTTATATGAAGAAATTCATCCATACTATTTATCTGAATTGCCAAATAAAAGAAATTGAACCAAGCTACACCAACCTTAATCTTACCTTTTATAGTTCTCATTAGTCTCTTATGTGTTTATGCAGGCCTTTTGAGCTTTAATCTCAGTTCATGCGGGCTTTTCAATGCAAGTTTCCAATATCATTTATTTCATATTATCGGTAACTCTGTATGTGAGACTTTGTTCATTTATTTAATATAGTATTTCAATTTCATTTTAATTTTTATGTACATTGTCTTTCTCAATGTTAGGGCTTAAACGGAGCAAATTCAAAGTGGATATAGATACATACATATTTGTATTCATTTACTTCATCGAATATTAGATACAAATTTGGATTTTTATGGATATTTAAAAATAGGATCCATATTCATATTTGTTTACTTAAACAAATATCAGATTCGAATCCGGATATATTACATCACACTTTTTATCGAAAAACTAAAGTTTTGAGTGGTAGCACATATTTTGGGGCCAAAAACATGGGGTGAGGGAGAAAAGTGGCCAGAGATGAGACTGTTAGTAACAACAATAAGAAGTGTAGAGACCAAAACACCTTATTGCTTATTCACGAATGGAGGTAAAGATGGCGGCGATTATGATAAAGATTACTTAGATTATAAGGACCTAGTAACTATAAAGATGGAAGATTATCAGTTGTATTCAAATATAGTAGGGGAGTTGGCTACTGGGGTTTGGTACTAATATATAGATATATTACTCTATGTATCTGGTTCTATTCTTTTAATGTGTATCATCTTATTTATAACATTAATTAAGAAAAATAATATATATATTCGGTTTGTTTATAAATGAATATTTGTTCAATGAAATGAATATTTAAACAAATTAGACATAGATGCATCAGTATATGCCTTAAGAGGACTGAATATGAACCAAATATAGATGCTTAGACGGATGGTTGACAACCCTACTCAATGTACATGCCCTTTCCCATAATTGGAGAAAAAGGTTAATGAAATTGTAGTACTAAAAACGTCACACATCCCAACATAAGATTGTGCTTCGATAGTAGTTAAGTTACATAAAAAACAATAAAGTCCTCATATGGTTGAGATCTTCCGATCCCATATATTTTCAACCTTGATATCTTTTGGGGAAGGGGGTGGACATTGAAAAGAAATTTATGACTAAAACAAGAATAGCAAGAACAAAGAGTTTAAATTTCATTCTTACTGTTTGGAAATGGCATATATGGAGGTGAGCTCATGAGCTATATGAGTGCTTGAAGAGCAAGCCATGCATTTGTGAATAGTGTGAGGGTCACCAATGTCTCAGAGTTCACGTCCCCTTCTACAGACCGATTGTGTGAATCCCTATCGTCTTTAGGGCTAAGGACGTTGGTGACCCTCAATCCCAACTTCCAAAATCATGACATTTCTTGATTCCCGTCACTCTCAATGTAAAGGTTTTTATGAGAACCCTGACATCTCAATTTAAAAATTCTAAATGACTCTCTCTCTTTCTCCTAAAACAAGGGACATGTTTTATTGATAGAAATAAATGTTATATCCAGGATTTGGTGTCCAGGACATAGGAGACGTCATATGAAATAAAATGCATAGTGCATATTCAAAAAATGCATCACCCACCAATTTCATTCCATATGACTTCTCCTAGTGTCCTGGACATCATCCTAGAGACCAAATTCTGGATAGGACATTTTCTTCTTTTATTTCCACCCACCTGTCACGTCTCAAATTGGAAATGATGGCATAGGGAAAATTTGGACAAAGGATCCACACCACTTTGGTTGACTATGACCTTAGTCGCAAAGGAATTGAGGGAGTAAATCTAGGAACTTAGTGTTAATAATAGTATGATTCTGTTGCCTGAAAAGGATTACTATTAGCAACGATGGTATCTTGCTTGTCCTGCCAAGGGTACTTGACACATTGGTGGAAGGTGGATGTTAATGCTTGGTATTTATGCATTCATGGCTTGCCTATGAGGGCATTGTACGTCGTATCTGCATCAATGACGAAGAAGGGTGTCCAATCTTCGATGTGTCCAAATTTGGTCTTTGACTTGATAGAGCCCAAAGGGTGATGTTCATTTTTATTAAATCCCTTAATGACAAAGCTATTGGGACGCAATTATGAAGGATCTATCCCTAGCTATGTCATAGATTTGATTGGAAGTATGTTGATTGTGGAACCGTCATCGATCATAATCCTAGACATGAGCTGATCGGCGATGTTACCTGTGATAAACAATAGTCTATTATGGTGAGGGTCATCCAAATATTTTTCGGTGTCTTCAAAGGTGACCATGGGCATATAAAGAAGTTCTTGTGTTGTTGCTTACCAAGAAGCTCTTGCAATCTCATCATTCTTAGCAAATTCCTCAGGATTACTGAGTGCATAGATTAGAAAACTCCCGAGTTTTGGTGATATACAAAGTGCATCATAGACACTTAAAAGAGCTATAATTTTCTTCAAGTGTGCTACCACATTGTAGGGTGTTGTCCCATCCATCTTCTTTATGACTTTGTTGTGATCACTCTCAATGGAGGTCATCTTCATTGCATTAGCCTGCTAATTCACATTAAGAGCCCGTGCTTCAGAAAAGTTGGAGTGTGGTACAAATGCATCTAGGTTGGCCACATGATTCATGACTATCTTCTTTGGAAGAGGGACTCCTTTGCTCAATCAACTGATGCGAGAGTGAGGCTAATGACTTGAGCTAGAGTTTATGCTGCCACTGAGTAGGACACTAAGGTGTCTAGGACTATGCTTATAGGTACTCTTTCACTTTTTTTATCATATCACATGCATACTCATTAATTTTGCTTCCGCTCATTCCTTTATATCTTGTGATTTCATGAGGCATGTCACCATTACACCGGTACCACTAGATGAGGCTCTATATGTATCTACACTATTGGGGGGAAACCATGGTTACAGACCATAACACCATGTGTTATGCTTTAGGGGTAAAATTGTAATTTTTTTCATAAGGGTAAAATTGTAATTTTTTCCATAAGGGTAAAATTATTATTTTACATATTTTAAACTTTTCATTGAGTGTTTTAGGAACCCTTTGGATCAAGTTAGAAGTATAAAATACAGACTTGAACTCAAACTCATCCAGTTCAAAAGTTATTCTGATTACGTATTTGGGGTACATTTTTAGGCTCACTAACACAAATCCCAAGTAAATTTGGGTACAAGCCATATACCCTTGAAAATATTTTGAATTCTAGTTTCTAACACAATAAACGGTTCATAAAAATGAGTTTTCTACAGAAAGTTACTCCCATTTACCAAAGGGTATTTGAGCTGAAAAGTTCAGAAACCTAAGATCCATGTCTTGACTAGTCAAAACATGGGGCAATTGACTCGAGTGACCTCTTAACCGATCACAAAGTACTTGATCGATCAAGGATCAGAATTTTTTCAGATAAATGCAAAAATGCATATTTTTGACATTTAGTGATGTGGCTTCCATCCATTGGACCGTCACATATGTGGGATCTCGTCTAAGGAAACTTAAAACCCTATTTACACTTTATTTAGGTCATTTAGCCTCATTAGAACCAAGAGAGAAAGGCTAAGAAAGATTAAAGAAGTTCTTGAGCTAAGAGAGGGAGATTTACCCCCAATTTGGTAAGTTTTACTCCCAACCGTAGAAACTTGTTAAGATAGATGTTTTTCTTCCTAGATTAAGCTTAAATGAGTATAGATTCCTATTCTTCTAACTTACCTTATATGTTCTAACTATGAAATACTTTGTTTACTCATAAATTGAGCATTTGGTGAGTGGATATGTTGTTTATGCCACACTTTCCCTTCATAGGTTCATAGAAAAGTGATTTTATCTAATATTTCCAAAGATTTGTGGTTTAATCTCTAAGAAAAATAGATTATGCTAGTGGACATGTATTTTGTACTCACTTTCCTTTCCTAGGATCTTAGATTTGATCTTTGTGGGTTATAATTGGTGGTTTCATCTCTATTTCCTTTTGAAAATGTTGATTTCTTAGAGATGGATCATGTTTCCCTGTTATAAGCATGTTTGATAGTATTTCTTTATTAGTTCCATGATGTTCTTGGGTTTTGGAATTGTATTATTGTGAATAGAGCTTTATGGGATGGTTTTGATGGTCTCTAACATATATGAAGGAGTTTAGGAGCTTGATTATTTTGTGTTGTAGGAAATGAAATGTTTCTTATGGTGAAGATTGGGTTTCCCCTTTGATTTCCTTGAGTTTCTTAATTCTTACACTATACATGTTTGATAAACTATATCTTATAGATTTTTCATATTACTCACATGTTTCTTGGATATCTTTGGATTCTTTGCATGAGTCTAATGTCTCTTATGATAAATTCTTTTAAATATATGTTGGCTTATGTAAATGTGTGATGCTTTATTAACTTCTTATATTAGTCAATTTCTCTCTTTGGTATGTTTCATTCGATTCATGTTATACCATGATAAATTGTGTTAATTCTATTGATCCTCATTTGACCACATTACTATTTACATTATATGATATTTCTTAGTGGCAAATACATGTTATCATTGGCATGATTTACTCCGAGATTTTCATGTGGCTCTTTACATGAGATTTCTACGTGACTTTTTAAAAGACTTGAGATACTTGGTTTTTAACCTACATGAATTTTGTTATAAAATGATTTTATGTTCATGAGCATCCCTTATACCCCTAGTTATGGGCCATATTGGCATTTAACCCATTTCATGTGATTTACCACTTCATTCTTTACACTCTTCATGGGATAAATTATGTAGATATTTGTAAAAATGGTACACTTATGAAGTGACTACATTACTTTATAAAACCATGGATTTTTTTTATAGTTTCTTTGACCTACGAATTTGTTTGGTACCCTTGTCCTAGGGAATTTTCTAGGACTACCCTGGTTCGGGAGAATAATATGGGATTACCATTTGTTCGGGAGAATGATATGTGATTACTGGTTCAGGGGAATAATATAAGACTACCATTTGTCCAGGGGAATGATATGAGACTACTCTTTATCCCTAGGAATCATATGTGACAACCTTTTTGTCTGAGGGAATAATATGGGACTAACATGAGTCTTTATGACTACAAGTACCTAATCACCAGGTCACATTAATAGGTGAAGACGGCCCTAGTGGCCCAATATATATGATGTGATGTGCTATGTTAGAAACCCTTACTCGGGTTATGTGATGTGCTTTGTCAGAGACCTTATATGGTTTTTATATGATATGCTTTGTCTAAGACCTTACATGGTTTATGTGATTTACTTTGTCAAAGACCTTTCATGGTTTATCTACATTTAGATATGATATGTGATGAGACACTATTGTATTTTTCATATAACACATATGTTACTGGGCATGTGCATATAGTACTTGGTATGTAGCATATGTAGGATTCAGTTTAGCTTACTTTAGACTCTCTTGTGGTTATCTTATGACATGTGTATACTCGTTTCTTAGTAGAAGTACATGTTTAGTAAATTTGATGTACTTTCATTTCTACTTTTATTCTTAGCTTATCTTGATTCTTCTTATTTGCTACTATGATTACCATTGGCCTCCTTTTTTGTTGTATAAATTGCATACCCTCTTGCTAAGCTTGTCAAGCTTACCCCAATTGACACCACCCGCAAATGTGTAGGCACATAAGTTGGATTGCGCCTTATGACAAGGAGGAGATGAGGAAGGGGCTTTTAAGGCCAAGGATGATACATTTTATTTGAAATTTAGTTTGCTTTATCAGTGATGTTGTACTTTGTTTATTTGAAATGGGCATCTTCATGGGTAAGGATTGTATATACTTTATGGGTAGGTGTAGGTCCTTTTATTTTGGATGGCTATGAGATACTTTTAGATGGTCATGATCTTATTTCTACTTCCATTGCACAGGATTTTAGTTTACCATTATTATTCTATTCTATTACGATGTGATTATTATTCTGAATGGACAAAAATGGATGTGAAAAGATAAGGGAATACATTTTATATGGAAAATGATATGTGAATAGGAAAAAAGGTTGATGACCCACTTCGAGCTCGTTAATCTCTCTTTAGGGCAGGTCATTCCCATGTCATGGATTTAAACTTGGCCCATTGCACAACCCACAGATTCGAGTTGTGACAACTTGGTATCAGAGCCCAGGTTTATAGATTCTGTAGACAATCTAAGTTATTATGGAGTTGAGGATTGAGTTTTTAGATAAGTTAGCAGAAATACTTGAGGATTGATTAATTATTCATGTTTGATGTTTAAGATTTGAGGATTTTAAGTATTTCAGAGTTAAGTAGATTATTACTGCTATATTCTAGTTCTGAGACATGTTGTTTGTCTAATATTTGGATTCAAAGATACCACCGAGGAGAGGGACTCATTCTGAGTGATCCACTACTACACAACCGAGTGTTAATGTCCTGACTAGAGTTCTAGGTGCTATTAGAGAGTTGGCTAGTGTGGTCAGAGAGCACATCACTAATGGGGGATAGCTCCAAGGGAGGATGGCTAGAGATGACAATGATGTTTATGAGTGGTTTCGTTAGATGGGACCACCAGAGTTCCCGGGGACCTCTGACCCCATGGAAGCTGAGAAATGGATCATACAGTTAGAGAAAATGTTTGCTCTCATAGAGTGCTTCTCTTAGCAAATGGTGTCCCTTGCTACTTTTGTATTGAAGGATGAGGCGGAGCATTGGTGGAGGGCCACCCGCAACACCCTCCAATATGACACTGATGAGTTACCTACATGGGACATGTTCCTTCACGTCTTTCGTTAGTATTTCATTCTAGAGGAATAGAGAGATGAGAAGATGGTTGAGTTTTTTGAGCTCACTCAGGGTAGTAGACTATTCTCCAATACAAGGAGAAGTTCATGAAGTTGGCCCATTATGCACCACTAATAGCAAGAGATGATGAGACCAAGGCTAAGAAGTTTCAAAGGGGATATAGGACTGCTATCTACACATGGATGACCACTGCTCATTTGAGGACCTTTGGTAAGGTCATTGAGACTGTAAGACTGGTTGAGCATGATTGTAATGAGCTCACCAGAAGCCGTGATAAGGGCTTGAAGCGCCCTCAACCTGTACGACCGAGAAGAGTTGAGATCATCAATAGGACTGGCATAACTAAGATGCTAAGGCAAAATGATTCTAGACCACCATGCCCGACGTGTGGACGCTTTCATTTTGAGGCTTGCTTCAGAGAGGCCGACACTTACTTCAAATGCAGTCAAGTTGGCTACATGGTCCATGATTGTCCAAAGTGGAAGAAGAATTAAACCACCATGCCTAAGCAGGCGAAGCAAAAGACTAGAGTTCTAGGGCATGTGTACACCATCACTGAGTAGGATGCCTAGGCATCCCCATCCATTGTCACAGGTACACTTTTCCTATTTGGTCATAATGCATGGATCTTGATTGACCTAGGATCCTCCCTCTTTTATTGCTTGCCACTACATGAGACATGTTGATTCCTTTCCCGAGTTGTTAGAATTTGTTTTGACTGTCTCCACACTATTAGGGAAGACCATGCTAGTAAAGTTGGTATGTAGATCTTGTGTATTCCAGATTGGGGATAGAGAGTTGTCTGTGGATTTGATTCTTCTTGATATGAATGACTTCAATGTGATTATGGGAGTGGACTAGTTGGTAGCACACCATGCCACTATCCATTGTTACTTGAAGGAGGTAATATTCCATCTACTAGGTTAGCCCTACTTCTTTTTCTATAGAGTGAAGTACGACTCATTTTCGAGTGTGATCTCTACGATTAAGGCAAACAAAGTTCTTCAGAGAAGTTGCCAAGGCTATTTAGCTTATGTAGTTGATAGCTAAATTAAAGGGGTGAAGATTGGCAACATCCCAGTTGTTAGGTACTTTATTAATGTATTTCCACAAGATCTCCCTAGGTTGCCTCCAGATCAAAAGATTGAGTTCTTCATTGATTTAGTCCTTAGTACCACACCCGTGTCTACAACCCCCTATCATATGACACTGGCTGAATTGAAGGAATTGAAGATGCAGCTTCAGGAGTTGCTTGACAAGGGATTTATTTTCCCAAGTGTATCACCTTGGGGTGCACTAGTACTCTTTGAGAAGAAGAAAGATGGTTCAATGAGGTTGTGCATCGACTATCAACAATTGAACCAATTGACGGTGAAGAACAAGTATCTATTGTCAAGGTTTGATGACTTGTTAAATCAGTTACAAGGTGCTAAGATCTTTTCAAATATTGACCTTAGATTGAGTTACCACAACTCCAAATCTAGAAGGAAGACATACCAAAGATTACTTTCTGCACTAAATATAGACTCTTTGAGTTTTTAGTAGTCTTTTAGCTTGACAAATGTGCCTGCCACTTTTATCGGCTTGATGAAGCGTATGTTTAAACCTTATTTGTAAAACTTTGTGATTGTGTTCATTGATGACATTCTTGTTTACTCCAAGAGTTTCGAAGAGCATGTGGAGCATTTGAGTGAAATGAAACTTTATACGAAGTTCAGCAAATGTGAATTCTAGTTGGATCAAGTTATATTCCTTAGCCATTATAAGGCCTTTGACAAAACTGACCCAGAAGAATACGAAGTTTGAATAGAGTGATGCATATGAGAAAAGCTTCTAAGAGTTAAAGGATTAGCTAGTGTCTGCATCATTTCTCACCTTACCTTCAAGATCTAGAGGTTATGTTGTATATTGTGATGCTTTAAGGAAAGGCTTAGGCTATGTACTTATGTAGTAGGGAAAAGTGATTGTATATGCCTCTAGATAGCTGAAGCAATATGAATTGAACTATCCCACACATGATTTAAAATTGGTTGTCATTGTATTCACTTTAAAGATTTCGAGACATTATCTCTATGGCGAGACATGTGAGATCTACACAGACCACAAAAATCTAAAGTACATTTTCTCACAAAAGGAGTTGAATCTCAGATAAAAGCGGTAGATGGAATTGATAAAGGACTATGACTATACCATTCACTACCACCCTGGCAAGGTGAATGTTGTGGCAGATGCGTTGAGTAGGAAATCGTTGAGTTATTTAGCCTACTTGGCTACTCAAGGGACTTACCCTCAACTTGTGAAAATCGTGGACGAAGTGAGAAGTGGTGCTAGGACAGACTTTTCACTTCATGAAGATGGTTCATTGAGATTTGGCAACCGTTCGTGTGTTTCAAATGATCATGACTTGAAAAGGAAGATTTTGGAAGAATCTCACCATTCTACCTATGCAGTACACCCTGGTAACACAAAGATGTATCATAAATTAAATGGCTACTATTGGTGGAGTGGAATGAAGAGAAAGGTTGCGGAGTTTACGGCTAAGTGCTTAACATGTCAACAAGTTAAAGTTGAACACCAAAGACCAGATAGACTTCTACAACCATTGGAGATTCTGGAATGGAAGTAGAAGCACATTTCCATGAACTTTGTCATGGGATTACCCAAGAAGAGTAAAGGATTCGATGTTAGTTGGGTGATCATAGATAGATTAACCAAGTCTACCCATTTTCTACCGATTTGAGTTGCTTACTTTTGGATAGGTTGGCACAACTTTATGTGGATGAGATTATGCGTCTGCACGGTGTCCTAGTTAACATTATATATGACAGAGACACAAGGTTTACTTCTAGATTTTAGGGGGATTTACAACAAGCCATGGGAATCAAGCTTTGTTTTAGCATGGCTTTTCATCCCCAAACCGATGGACAATTCGAGGGAACTATCCAGACTTTAAAAGACATGATGATGGTTTGTGTCATTGATTTGAAAGGTAGTTGGGATGCCCACTTGTTGTTGTTGGTTGAATTCGCCTACAACAATAGCTACTAGGCTAGCATCCAGATAGCCCCTTATGAGGCTTTTTATAGTAGGAGATGTCGATCCCCAATATGTTGGGATGAAGTTGGTGAGAGAAAGATTCTTGTACCTGGGCTCGCCCAAGTGACTACTGAAAAGATTTGACTTATCCGTGATAGGTTGTTGATGCACAGAGCAGATAGAAGATCTATGTAAACAAGAGGAGATGTGACTTCGAATTTGAAGAAGGTGACCACGTGTTTCTCAAAGTGTTGCTAACCAAAGGTGTGATGAGATTCGGGAAGAAAAGCAAGCTTGACCTGAGATTCATCGAACCTTTTGAGATCCTGAAGCAAGTTAGTGACTTCGCTTATGAGTTGGCATTACCCCTAGATTTATCACATATGCACCATGTTTCACATATCTATGTTGTGAAAGTATATGCATGATCCTTCTTATATCCTTAAGTACAAGCCACTTCAAGTTTGTTAAGACCTTTCATATAAAGAGCAACCAGTGATGCTCCTTGAAAGCAAAAAACAAGTGCTTTGAAATAAGGTTATCCCTTATGTGAAAGTTTTGTGGTATAATCATTCTAGAGAAAAGGCCACATGGGAAGGGGAGAATGCGATGAGGACCAAGTACCCATATTTATTTTATCACCAAGGTATGCATCTTAAATTTAGGGACTGAATTTTTATAAAGGGGGAGGATGTAACACCCTATGTTATTATGCTTTAGGGGTAAAACTATAATTTTTTTCCAAGGTAAAATTGTCATTTCATATAATTTAAACTTTCTATAAAGTGTTTTAGGAACTCTTTGGATCAAGTTATCTGTATAAAACCCAAACTTGAACTTGAACTCATCACATTCAAAAGTTATCCTGATTGCGTATTTAGGATAACTTCCTAGGCTCACTAACACAAATCTCGAGTGAATTATGGTATAATCCATATACCTTTAGAAATATCTTCAGTTCTAGTTTCCAATACAATAAACAGTTCGTAAAAAAAGAGTTTTATATAGAAAGTTACACTCATTTTACCAAAGGGTGTCTGAGCTGAAAAGCTTAAAAACCCAAGACCCATGTCTTGAATGGTCAAGACATGGGGCAACTAACTCAGGTGACCTCCTAACTAGTCACCAAGTGCCTGATTGGTCAAGGATTGAAATTTTTTTCTAAAAAGTTGTAAAAATGCGTATTTTTAACATTTAGTGATGTGGTTTCCATCCATTGGGCCCCCACACATGTGGGATCTCATCTAGGATAATTTAAAACCCTATTTATACTTCATTTAGGTCATTGAGCCTTATTAGAACCGTGAAAGAAATGCTTAGAGTGATTCGTGAAGTTCTTGAGCTAAAAGAGGGAGATTCACCCCCAATTTGGTAAGTTTCACTCCCAACCTTAGAAACTTGTTAAGATAAATGTTTCTCTTCCTAGATTAAGCCTAAATGAGTATATATTCCTATTTCTCTAACTTAATTTATGTGTTTTAATAATGAAATACCTTGTTTACTCATAGATGAATGAGGGATAGACAAAAGTAAATGGATTTTGGAGGATGATCCTCTTGTGCATTGAAGGTTTGAGCATTTGGTGAGTGAATATGTTGTTTATGCTACACTTTCCTTTCTTAGGTTCATAGAAAAGTGATTATATCCTATGTTTATAAAGATTATTAGTTTAATCTCTATGAAAATTTGATTATGTGAGTGGATATGCATTTTATTCTCAGTTTCCTTTCTTAGGATCTTAGATTTGATGTTTATAGGTTATGCTTTAATGGTTTCATCTCTATTTCCTTTTGAGAATATTGATTTATTAGAGATGGACCATATTTTCCTGGTATGAGCATGTTGGATAGTATTTCCTTGTTGGTTCCATGATGTTCTTGGGTTTGAGAATTGTGTTATTGTGAATGAAGCTTTGTGGGATGGGTTTTATGGTCTCTAACATATGTGAAGGAGTTTGGGAGCTTAATTCTTTTGTGTTGTAGGGAATAAAAGGTTTCTTATGGTGAAGATTGGGTTTCCCTTTTGATTTCCTTGAGTTCCTTAATCCTTGCACTCTACAAGTTTGATAAAATGTCTCTTATAGATTTTGCATATTACTCACATGTTTCTTGGATATCTTTGGATTCTTTGCATGAGTCTAATGTCTCTTATGATAAATTCTTTCAAATACATGTTGGTTTATGGAAATTTGTGATGCTCTATTGACTTCCAATATTAGTCTATTTCTTTCTTTGGTATGTTTCATTCGATTCATGTTATACCATGATGAATTGTGTTAATTATATTGATCCTCATTTGGCCACATTATTACTTGCATCATATGATATTTCTTAGTGACATAGACATGTTATCATTGGCATGGTTTACTCTAGGATTTTCATGTGACTCTTTACATGAGATTTCTATGTGAGTTTTTAAAAGACTTGAGATACTCGGTTTTTAACCTACATGAATTTTGTCATATAATGATTTTACATTCATGAGCATCCCTCATGCCTCTAGTTATGGGCCAAGTACCTTTACTTGCATATTGGCATTTAACCCCTTTCATGTAATTTATCACAGCATTCTTTAGACTCTTTATGGGATAGATTATGTAGATATTTGTAAAAATGGTATACTTATGTAGTGATTACATTACTTTATAAAAGCATGGATTTGATGTATTGCTTCTTTGACCTACAGATTTGTTTGGTACCCTTGTCCTAGGGAATTTTAAAGGACTACCTTGGTCCGGGAGAATAATATGGAACTGCCATTTGTCCGAGGGAATGATATGGGACTACCCTGGTTCAGGGGAATAATATGGGACTACCCTTTGTCTAAGGGAATGATATGGCACTACCCTTTATCCCTAGGAATGATATGGGACTACCTTTTTTTTTCAGGGAAATAACATGAGACTAACATGAGACTTTATAACTACAGGTACCTAATCATCGGGTCACATTAATAGGTGAAGATGGACCTAGTGGCCCAATATATATATGATGTGTTATGTCGGAGACCCTTATTCGGGTTATGTGATGTGCTTTGCTGGAGACCTTATATGGTTTATATATGATATGCTTTGTCTGAGACCTTACATGGTTGATGTTATTTTCTTTGTTGAGACCTTTCATAGTTTATCTACATTTATATGTGATATGTGGTGAGACACTATTGTGTTTTGCATGTGACATATGTTACTAGGTATGTGCATATAGTACTTGGTTGTGGCATATGTAGGATTTAGTTAGCTCACTTTAGACTCTCTTGTGGTTATCTTATGACTAGGGGTGGGCATGGGCCACGTTCAGGTTGGGCCATGGTAGGACCGGCTTAGGCCCACCATATTAGGCGTTGGGCTCGTGCCAGGCTTAGGCCCAGAATTTTTTTAATATTTTGGCCCAAGCCCAACCCTATGGGTTTCATCGGGCCTCAAGCTGGCCCATGAATTTTACAAAACATGAATGATGATGTTAAGGTTTGAACTCAAGACCATAGTTACCAAAGCAAGAAGCGAAAGAGGGAAGCAATGTGAAAGTGAGAAGCAGAAAACGTGGCTTACTAAATCATTGGGAATCAAGAAATGAGAATTGATTAAGAAGTGATTGTGTAAGCGAACAAGAAGCGATCGGGGAAGTGATTGTGGAAGCGAACATGAAGATATGTCATACTAGGATATGAAATAAAAATAATATGCTAATAGATAATACTAATAGAAGTAAATAACTAAATCTACAATCAATAGGTACAATTACAATGAATGATATTACAATGAGTACAATGAATAAATACAATTACAATACAATAAAGTGAATAACGCTGATATGGCAATAAACAAACCAAAATTATAGCTATTGTAATATACAAGTAACAAAGAATCATGACATAGATATGCAACTAATTACAAACAAAAAATCTAAGAATCATTATTATTTTATTGTGTGCTTGAGCCATATATGCATTGGAACTGTAGTAATATTACATAGGCTTTTAGCTTTATACTAATTTTTACAATATATTGCTTGTATACCTATTTGGGTTTTTGGTTAGGGGTTTTACTGAATTGCTAAAATAATGAAATTTGTTTGCATTTGGTTAGTTTATTGTTGATATAATTGAACTAGTGGATTTTTTGTGTGTGCAAATAATGCTTCTCTATTCGATTCTCACACTTCCCCAAACACATCCCCCAAACGCTTCTCACGATTCTTAAAATGCATTTTTACTTTTCCCAAAACGCTTCCCTACGTTTGGAGAAGCCGAATCGAATTAACTTCCTCAACGAGCTTCCTAAGAAGCAAGCTTTGCACCTTAGGTCAAGCTTTCTTGTAACTATGGTAAGAACACACCCTAGCACATCGAAGTACATCCAACAGTCACCAAGTAATGTGCCACAAACAAGAAGACGAGTTCCATACACTTTTAGAGAAGCCCATATCGCACCAACATCAGATACTCACCTACTGAGTTCAACAAATATTATGTTTAACAGACCATGCTAATAGCCCTGATTTTTCATAATTCACCCTTAAGAAGTGATTCAAAATCACTAATATTTACTACACGGATATACATAGACTGATGAACACTTCCCAACCACAACACTGATTGAAACATAATCAACAACAGACTACATTGTCTAAGCTCAAATACTTTGTTATTAGACGTGACCATTATCAATAGGGAAGCTGATTTGCACTAATTAGTCACAATAATAGAACCCTCAGTCGATATAAAAGTTTCATACTAGTTCACATCCTCCTTCACACAGACATATAGGGTTTGACAATCTTTAGATAGTACCTAACATAGAGATTAGTCTTTCAACAACACCAAACACACCATACATCACCTTAGCGACATCATTCATACGTGTTTTCTATCCACAATGATCACACCGCAAATGATCTCGGTCATCAGAAATAGAACTCGACCTCCTAAAACCTCTACCACAATTGGTCCTACCACAGCCTCTACCACCGCTTTGAGAAGTAGAAACCAAAGCAGAATGCTTGATCACAGGAGGTGGGAGCATAGCATGACAATAGGCTCGATGGAAAAAAGGAATACATCTCAGATAAAGAAGAAAATTAAGGTTGACTGAGAAGCTGTGCTCGTACCAACTAGTACTCGGGATTCGACCCAACCAAAAGCTCAAAAACATTATGCTTCTCTAAGTACTAATAGAAAGTAGCATCATTAGTGGGATTAGTGATGGATCATGTATGATATAGATCAATCTCCTCCAAAAGACTGAACACGACATTATAGTATGCCGAAATAAACTGGTCCCCTTGGCGCATTTGCCACATTTGTTGGCGAAGATCATACACGAGTCCGATACGACCCTCCTCTGAATAGGTCTGAACTAGAGAATCCTAAATATTCTTAACTGATGAAAGAAATAAACAAGTCTTGCTAATAGATGGCTCCATTGAATGAATCAACCATCACATAACCAAGGCATTCTTGGAGTTTCTTTTCGCATAGGAGGGATCATCATGCTTAGGGGCTTTCATCCCTCCCGTAATATACCCCCACTTTCAATGACCCATTATAGTAAGCTTCGTATATTGAGACCTTATGATAAAGTTGGTACCATCCAACTCAACAGCGGTAATTGAAGCACTATAAGCTTCAACAGGGCTGCTCCTTGGAACACCACTGGATACTCGAGAGGAAGAGGACTTAATAACATCCGACATGATAGCCTGGTGTAAGTTCACAACACCAAGCAACAATAAAAGCACATAGAACACTGCTAAACACCAAAGACTACACTAGGGTGCACTAGAAGGCTCACACAAGGATGCCTATACATGGCAACAAAACTCAAGCACAACACACCAAGCAACCACGGAAACATAGAGCTTTCGAAACATCAAATAGGAGAGAATAGGTCATGGCACAACAATAGAACACCATCCAGTACAAAAAACTCAAGGGTAAATAGCTCCAATAGTACAAAAAAGAAAGCACACCACAATAATTAGGGTTGTATCGTACAAGGAAAGAACCGACGTGAATACATTGCAAAAACGAAGCCCAAATGCAACTCATAATCATAGTGAGAATGTAAATCGAGATCACAGACCAGCCAGAGCTTAGTGTCAAAAGAAAGCTTAGATAGTAATGGAGTAAAGCAAAGCTAAATTGTTAGCCAAAACATTTGTAACAAGGCACATCGAACAAATCAATCATATTTGAGAAATTTCACAGAAAATCGAAGAATTTACACTAAAAATAGAAAACAACTTCAACTCATGTGAGCAATAATACCATAAAACACCAAAATTTGAGATATACATGGATTTGAAGGTTTTGTCACTCACCTACCAGCTCTGTACAGATGGTTCCATCATCCGTACGACCTGATGATGTTAGCAGTTGACAAACAGGGATTGTAGAGACTTCTCTTCCCTGGATCAATAGTTTTGCGAAGATATCTTAAGTAGATGCACCCAAATAGCTAGGGTTAGTGAATGAAGAAAGAGTAAGAAGAAGAGAGAAAGAAGAATAGAAAGAAAGTAGAAGAATTGTATATAGAGTTTCAGGGTACTCTAGTAAATATTTGCAAGTGGAAAAAAGTACAGAAAGAATACATCGGGATATTTACAAGTATACCTGATGTAGCACAATAAGGAATATATCAAAATTGATGTAGGGTATTCCAATGAACCTCAAATAATTGCCCAACTAAGTTGCGAAGGCAAAATTTCAAGAATGAAATTTAAAACCCACACCAATAGCCATTAAATTTTAGAAATCAGAGAATACAACAACAACAACAACAAACAGCCTTATCCCAACTATTTGGGGTCGGCTTCATGAATCCTGTTACGCCATTCCGCTCTGTTTAAAGCCTTATCTGCTGTTAAATTACAAGCTGCCATGTCCCTCTTT
>JAOXJP010241327.1:0-23154 GCA_025762735.1 Platanus orientalis | reverse complement strand
ATATGTATATATGTATATGTATATATGTATATATATATGTATATATGTATATATGTATATGTATATATGTATATATATATACATATATACATATATACATATATACATATATACATATATATATATATATATATATATATGTATAGATTGCACACCAACCCTATGGCTAAGAAACAAGACAAACCCAACATATTACTAATTCCTTGAGGAGCTTCAAAAAGAATAAAATGGAGAAGTTGAATTATGTTCAATGCATCTCCTTCCAAAACAATCTGTTAATCACTCATCGTAGTTGCCAAGTTGATACCCAATAAACCTGTCAGTCTTTCCAAAACATAGGGAGAAGTTTGGGGTTCACTTTCAAAGCTCTAACTACTAACAAAGTTCCCTTTTCATTTCTTATCATTGCCCTTATGCCGGCCTTACCAATGGTTCCATCAAAGATACTTTGAACCAATTAGCTAGAGGAGTGAACCAAAAAAGATGGCTATTAAACTTTACCCACTAGGCCTTCACTAAAATTCTTGAGTTCCTTAAGAATACTAACAAGAGATAAAATACTATTGGAATCAAAGTGAGCATTTTCAAAAGCCATGAAGTTCTTGTTTTTCTGTAGGAAGCAACTCAAAATGCAAATGTTTTCCAAGACTTGTAATCAATTTCACTTATAACTAAAAATGTTACCATACATTTTCTTAAAACAATCTACAAAGGAGCATTCTCTTAGGACTGAAGGTCTTAAAGAGAGAGGGGATGCATACAACACGCTAGTCACATTGGGGCATAAAACTAAGCAATGGATTTTGATGATGAGGAATTTAGACCCAAGTTGACTGAGCTGATTGACCGAGCAAGCCACCCTAGTCCAACCAAGTACCCTACCAATTTGTCAAGTGACCTATCACCGATTCAAATCTATAGTTGTGCATACTGAGTGAGTGACCAACCACCCAATCAATAATAGAGTAGTATAAGTGACCAATCGACTGAACGCCTAATTAATAACAAAGTAGTACAAGCACCCGACCGACTGTTTAGTGAACAGTGATATGAGGAGGGCGGTAGTCTCACGTATGCATGCCATCTGGTAGATCGAGGAATAGTAATAAGTGACCTAGCAAAGTAGGTGACCCATGCACAATCATTCGCAACTACTAAGTTGATCAGAGAACTCACTAAGCGACAGTTGTCAACCGCCAATAGGATAAAAAGGCGATCACGATGTAGAGTGGGATAGAGGAACTATTAATCCAACGTGGACACGTGTGCCACTTAACCACGCTCTTTTAACTAACTTAAGAAATATTCCTGATGAATCACGTGGAACAACCATGAGAACTCCTATATTAAGAATAGAACTCCAGAGAAGAAGGTATGCAAAAAAGATAACCCATAGAGTGAAATACAAAAAAGGATCTAACCTCCGATCACTGACTTGAGCATTGAAGGGGTGTAAGCCGATGCCACACCGATGCTATTCACTATCTTGGTGCATGTAGAATCTAGGAGCGAGATTCCAGATCGAGGGTGACCAAAAGACCATCTTGGTGGGTCAGGAAACGACGTCATCAGTTGGCACTATTTATGGGAATCAACAAAGCGATTTCCGTCAAGACAAATGTCATATGGTTGAAACTCAGTCTGGAACAATGGAAGCTCACTAGAATGCCTCATCCATAAATGATCAAGGCAAGAGAGAAGCTGAGGTGCCTAGAATCACTAGTTTGGAACAACAGATACAAAATCTCAACCACAATATAAAACGAATGACACAGAAAAACCAAGAACTAAGTTGCAAGCTTATGGTGCGGATGAAGCATCAACATTTCGATGACGAAGAGACTCAAGAGGTCACACACCCTGGACTAGAAAGTGAGCGAGGGCATGGAAGAGAGAGGCAAGGAGATAGCCATGGCCGTGGGGCCTCCTCACCTCAGCGGACCAAGGACATGGGCAGAGGGGCAACCGCTGAACAAGAGAAGCATATCCAGAAGACACAGGATCAGCTAGACATTGTGATAGAAGCTCTTTGAGGTAAGAACCCTTCCATGGTTGAGGCCTTGGTATAGAGGACTGACCATCCATTCTCCACGGTGATAATGTCATATCCTCTCTTCAAAAGATTTGGGATCCCTTAAATGAAGCCCTTCGATGGAAGCCGAGACCCATTCTATCACCTCGAGACGTACAAAACCTTGATGCTCCTACACAACTATTCAGATGGGGTCATGTGCAGAGCTTTCCCAGCCACCTTGAAAGGATCAACATGAAAATGGTTCAACAATCTTCAGCTGAAAAGTATCAACTCATTTTTTGAGTTGAGCCAGTTGTTCGCCAGTCACTTCATAAGAGGGAGACACTATCGCAGGCCTGCAACTTATCTACCAATGTTAAGCAATCGAAGGGAGAGTCATTGAGAGACTTCGTCTCCCACTTCAACCAAGAAGTGATGCAGGTAGACGACATTAATGAGAAGGTGGTGCTTACAGCCTTCATGGGTGGGTTGTTGCCCACAAAGTTCCTATCCTCTCTTTCAAAATCCCCACCAAGCAATATGGCCAAGCTAATGCTTTGAGCTTAGAAGCATATAAATGCAGAAGATGTGATAGTAGCGAGGAGAGACCATGGGAATGAACACCGAGAGCAGTCAAAGAGAAAAGGGGATAAATGACTAAAAGTTGGGGGAGGTGAATCAATAACAAGGGAACATTTCGATCAAGAGGTGAGACTGAGGGAGGCACGTACACCCGATCGGCCAACACAAGTTTATAGCCCGCAAGAATCATTACACTCCTAATGACAGTCGGGGTTAATCCTCGCCAAGTGACCAAAGCAGTCGACTTCTTGGTTGTCGATTGTCCCTTAGCATACAACACCATCATCAACAGACTAACGCTAAAAAAATGAAGGCTATTACTTTTACCTACCACTTGTTAATGTGCTTCCCAACAGAGAAGGGAGTCGAAGAGGTCAGAGGCGACCAGATAGCCACTTGAGAGTGTTAGGTGGCATCTTTAAAGGGGAAAGAGTTAAAGGAAGACCTGATCATTGATGATATAAAGGATAGAGATGACATCTAGCTGAAGCAGACCGATCCTGTGGAGGATCTAGAGGAGCTCAACATCGATCCTGATAAATCCAAATGGGTCATTTAGGTCGGGAGGATGCTCTCAAAAGAACTCAAGCTTTGCTTGCAGAGACTCGTAATGATCTATAGGGACACCTTCGCATTGACACATGCAGACATGCTAGGAATCAACCCAAGGGTGAGCACACATAGGCTGAGTGTCGGCCCTTCAACAAGACCTATCAGATAGAAGAAAAGAACCTTTGCCATCAATAGGAACCAAGCTATTGCTGAAGAAGTGGATAAATTGTTAAAAGCAAGGTTCATACGAGAAGTCACTTACCCCGACTAGATCGCCAATGTGGTGTTGGTCAAGAAAGATAATGGTAAGTGAAGGATGTGTGTAGACTTTACCGACCTCAATAGAGCTTGCCCTAAAGATAGCTTCCTGCTCCCGAGAATAAACGCATTGGTCGACTCTACCTCCAAGCATGCTCTACTCAGTTTCATGGACATGTTCTTCAACTATAACCAAATACGAATGAAAAAAGGGGATCAAGAAAAGACGTCCTTCATCACTGACTGAGGCACATATTGTTACAAAGTCATCGTTCGGATTAAAAAATGCAATTGCCACTTATTAGAGACTGGTGAATAAAGTGTTCAAGGCATAGATTGGGAGAAATGTTGAAGTTTATGTAGATGACATGTTAGTGAAAAACATAAAAGCTAAAAATCACATAGACGATCAAGAAGAAACTCTCTGCACCCTGAGAAGGTTTCGAATGAAACTCAACCCTGCTAAATGCACCTTTGGGATGTTGGTAGGAAAGTTCCTTGGATTCATGGTTTCTTATAGAGAAATCGAGGCCAATCCCAAGAAAGTTGAGGCTATATTGGGCATGAAGGTGCCTCAGACCACGAAAGAAGTACAGTGGTTGGCAAAAAGGGAGATGGCCCACAGCTAGTTCATCTCAAGGTCTACAGACAAATGTTTTCCTTTCTTTTACCTTTTTAAGAAAGGATTCGAATGGACAGAGGAGGCTGACTAATTGTTTCAAGATCTCAAGGGACACTTGGTGTGCTTGCCGACCCTTGATCGTACGACTCAAGGGAAAGACCTATACTTGTATCTGGCAGTATCAGAGGTGGGGTAAGCTTAGTTTTAGTCTGAGATGAGCACAATCAGATCCTGATGAACTATGTCAATAGAGCCCTCCATGGAGCAGAGTTAAGATATCCACCCTTGGAGAAATTAGAATTCATACTCGTAACGACAACAAGGAGGCTCAGGCCTTATTTTTAGATCCATCCCATAATAGTGCTGACAAACCAACCTTTGAGAGCAGTGCTGTAGAAACCAAAAGTGTCAGGTAGGATGGTAAAGTGGGTAATAGAATTGGGTGAGTTCCATGTTAGCTACCGACCGAGGACTGCTATAAAGGGACAAGTCTTGGCAGATTTCCTAACGAAACTAACACCTGTAGAAGCAAATGAGAGGAATCCCTCATAATCATAATGGACCCTCCACGTGGATGGATCATCCACTGCCTCAGCCAGTGGAGCGGGGCTATTGCTATCCATACCCGAGGGTGTAGAAGTCAAGTATGCAATCCGGTTGGGATTCAATGCAACAAACAATGAAGCAGAATATGAAGCATTAATCGCAAGTTTGAGCATGACAAAAAAAGCAGGGGCGGGACATATCAACATCTACACAAACTCTAAGCTGGTCGAAGGGCAGGTGACGGGTGAGTACATGGCTAAAGAAGGCCGAATGAAAAGTATCTAGCCAAGGTGAAGGGGCTCATGTCTCAATTTAACGACATTAAGATCCAACATATCTCCAAAAGTTAAAATGAACATGCAAACCGATTAACATGACTAGCTTCTGACAACAAGTATGTGATAAGGAACTAATTGACTGTAAGCCGCTGCATCAAACCTAGTATAGAGAATGAGCCGAGTGTCTACGTATGCATGAACGAGGTCGAGGATAATTGGAGAGCCCTAATAAGACGGTTTCTCAAGGTAGGAAACCTGTCTTGCAACTAAAGTGAGGGCAGGAAAGTCAAAATTCGGGCCAGTCGGTATACCTTGATAGACTACACCTCTACAAATGGAGTTCTACTATACCATACTTGAGATGTTTGTTGCCAGCCAAGGCTGATTACGCAATGAGGGAAGTCCATGATGGTATATGTGGAAACCACTCCGACAGTCGGTCGCTCATCCATAAGCTTGTTAGAGCAGGGTACTATTGGCCAACCATCCAAGCCAACTCTGAAAACCTTGTCCGAAGGTGTGACCGGTGCCAACGTTCCTAGACAATCCACAGAGGAGCTCACGCCCATCACTAAGCCATGGCCATTTACCCAATGAGGAATAAATATTGTGGGTCCCCTCCCCCTAGTGAGGAGATAAAGGAAATTCCTTGTAGTGGCCATTAACTATTATACTAAGTAGGTCAAGGCTGAGGTGCTAGCAACAATCACCGAGAGCAACATGCTCGACTTCGTCTGGAAGTCCATAATATGCTGATTGGGAATACTGTAAGTTATAATCACTAACAACGGGAGATAATTTTACAACAGACACTTCTGTGAATTCTGCTCTCAACTAGGAATCAGAAACCACTTTTCCTCCCCGGCACATCCCCAAGCCAACGGTCAAGTGGAGGTGACCAATAGAACTATTTTGAAGATAATCAAGACCAAATTAGAAGTATCAAAGGGACAATGGGCTGACGAGCTATCGAGGGTCCTCTGGGCCTTCGTAACCACCCTAAGGAGCCCCACAGGGGAGACACCCTTTACCTTGGCCTTCGGTTGTGAAGCAATTATACCCGTGGAAATCAAGATGGTGAGTCTGAGGGCCCAAAAATCGTAAACCAAGTAGGCAAAGAGAGAGCTACGTTTAAATCTAGACTTGTTAGAAGAAAAAAGAGATGAAGCCTCCCTTCGAGTGGCAGCGTACCAATAAAGGATGATGAAATATCACAACGCCAGAGTTTGACTGAGAGGTTTCTAGAATGGAGACCTTGTCATCCAAAAGGTAAGCATAGCAATACAAATTCCGGGCGATGGCAAGTTGAGCCCCAATTGGGAGGGGGCCTACTGAGTAATCAAGACAACAAGGAATGTCACTTGTTACCTGGAAACCATTGAAGGAAAGCTCCTACCTCGATTGTGAAATACTGAACACTTGAAAAGGTATTACCAATAGTTGTATGCTTTTAATTTCTAAAATAATGAATTTGTCTACTGTCATGTGTGATGCATCACTCTATAATTAACGTTCCAAGCAGTGTCAGAAAAATGGACTAAGTTCAGTAAAACGACTCTTAGTCTACTATAATGGTCTACAATTAACATTTTGAGCGGTCAAAAAAATGGACTAAGTTTAGTAAAACGATCCTCAGTCTATTATAATGGTCTACAATTAACGTTCCGAGCAGTGTTGGAAAAATGGACTAAGTCCATTAAAACGACCCTCAGTCTACTACAATTAATGTTTCGAGCAGTGTTAGAAAAATGGACTAAGTTCAATAAAACAACTCTCGATCTACTACAACGGTCTATAATTAGCATTCCGACTGGTATCAGAAAAATGGACTAAGTCCAGTAAAATGACTCTCGGTCTACCGCAATGGTCTACGATTAAAGCCCTAAGTAGAGCCGAAAAAATGGACTAAGTCCAATAAAACAACCCTTGGTTTGTAAACGCTTACCCAACGTCCCGAGCGGCCTATAAAATTGTTTAATTAAAATGAACCACTTAAAGAAATAAACGATCTACAAAATGGTATTATGAGTATCCATGAATGATCAAAAGAAAAATCTATTGATTATTGGTTGAATACAAAAAGAAGAAGAAGAAAGGACCCTTAGTCCATATATAAAAAAGGAGAATAAAAAAGCCATCTTCAAGAGGTTGCATCGTCCCTTTCCATCTCCCCTTTGGTCTCTTTGGCTACCTCGGGCCCAACAAAGTTTAACTCGACATCGGCCTTGAACATTGAAAGGTCATCGTCCGGATGAGCCCTTAGAACCCAACGATGAAGAGTCTCAAATCCACTGATAAAATTATGTGGTCTCGTCATTACAGGCCTCAGATTGCAAATAGGTGGTGACCGCCTTCCTAACAACTTTCTCCTTCTCTGCCTCCTGGCTAGCTTTATCTCATTTAGGGATGCCTGCAACACAATGGCCCTAGCCTTCTCCCCTTAAAGTTGGTCTTAGACTTCTAGTACAGCCTCACTGCCCTTTTGCTTTCCCTCTGTCTCGGCAAGTCTTTCTGCAAACGCCAACCGATCAACATTGACTTCAGACAACTTCCTCTTAAGCTTGCCAATGTAAGCGTCAGTGGCGAGTTGGCGACTCGAGAGAACCGCCACCTTCGTCAGCACCTACTAGTAGATAAAGAGATGATAAGTAATAGATAATAGAAAAATTAATAAAAATAACAGTAACCAAATTGACAGTCAATAAGAAACACTTACCTTCCTAAGGTCAAAGAAGGCGCTCTTCGCAAGGGCACTCGTGCTGCTGTATCTGAAGCTCTCTATGTCGCTATTGGAGAGCACCAAGTGCAGATGAGCTATTTATTGGTCTTCATCATCTAGCAGAGAACAAGGAACCTTCTCCTTCCCCTTTGAGGAAGCCCCCACCAGAGTGTGAAGAGGGAGGTCGTCAACGTACTCATCAAATTTGGGTATGGTGTCCAACGCCACCTCAAGATCAACGAAGGAGGGGGGAAGAACAGCTGGAGGAGCGACTCTAGAGGGAACTGTGCCCAGCCTATTCTTCTTAGCTGAGCGGTTATGGGTGAACTTTGGCTTCTTATGTGAGCTACTAGTAGCAGTTTTTATGGTGACCCTCACTAAGGAAGACTTCGACAGCTTGGCAGACATATCTGCAAAGAGGAAGTGTTAACAAGTAAAAATAATGAATGAAAGATAGAAGATAAAATAATGGCTAAGATGAGTGGATGATGACCTGGCTAACTGACTAGTAAGACAGATGACCTAGATGGCTGACTGACTAGCAAGGAAGACAGCCTAGAGGAAGGAAGTTCAGGGCCAAACAAGTAAGAAGAAAGTGATTGGGGTTTAATAGTAGAGAGTAATCCTGATCTGGATGTGCAAAGGCATGCTTCAATCTCCTGAGTTTAGCCTTGGATAGCGGATGCTCGGCCAAGGCTACAAAAATAATGAAGGTTATACTGACCAAATAGAAAATGAGTAAGAAAAACTATGACGACCAAGAGTTACCTTCTCTACGTGGTTCTAGCCGTATCTTGGGGACTATAAGGACTCGATCGACGAGTGACTCCCATGGGAAAGATTTCAATCCATCCCTGGATCCAAAGAAATTTTTTTCTTTCTAACCTCTATTCGAAGTTGGAAGACCCGAGATTAACGCTCGGTCGAGGGTCTGAGTGGTAAAGTACCACCACCCCGAATGCATTTCCACTACCTTGTAGTAGTAAATAAATTTGGGGATAGTGAGATGATTTCAACCGTCACTGCACATAGGCCATAATACCATGCAGACAATTAGAATCCTCCACCCGTTAGGCATAATCTTCCCTGGGGCTAGATGAAGGTAAGTGAGGAGTTGACAAATGAACAAAGGGATAAGAAAGTGCAGAACGGCTTCCAGTGTCTACTCAAAAATTGAAACTTCTTTTAGGAGGTAAGAAGAGGCCCACTCATCAAAATTGGGAACCCTTAAATTGACCGACTCTGGGATTTGGTAGATATGACTTAAATCCCTAAGCTGGGACTTTGACAGAGTTGAAAGGACAAATTCTGTAACGCATGGCTCACCAGCAAAATGAGACCACCTAATAGGCTCCTCGGGTTGAGCCGAATCAGGTGAATATACTTTGACCAGATTCTCATCAAGAGCCATGACAGAGTTAGAGGAATCGGATGATTTATCCATGCGACTGAGAGCGTATATAATGCCGATCAATGGGCCTAATATTTCTAAGACTTGGTTCAGGACACGACTAAAAAATGAAGACTCGAATCCTAAAATAATCAAGTCAAGAGAACATCGACGAGTGCGAAGATAATAGCACAAATGGATTAAATGAAAGCCAAAGGGGGCCGCGGTAAAATCCAGGGTCGAATTCTAAGAAAGAAGAGCAAAGACAAACGAAGAACAACATGACCACGAAATGCAAATGAAAGAGAAGAGACTCACATAAGGAGCGGTGATCTTAAAGTAAAACAAGAAAAGATGAAGGGGGATTTGTAGGAAGGAAAAAGATGAGATAGAGAGTACCTCACGACGGGCTTCTCGATTAACAGATCCCTAAGAGGTACATGAACACTAGTAAGACTAACAACACAAACGCAGCTCTAGAAAAAGCTTGGAAACGAATGGGAAACCAAAAAAAGGATGATGGCCTCCTCTTGTTGGGTCTTTAATTAATCCCTACCCGTTGGATTATATCCTTCACCCCTAGTCATCAGATGAACATGTGATTCGACGAAAGATGGCAACAGACATGATGGTTCTTGTCACCATTAATGGCACGGGGCTTAAAAAAGGCGAAGTTGAAAAGTCCGTATACCAATCGACTCGGATGACTTTTCAAATTCCTATGTCTGCTTGAGTCAGCGGACCAAGGAATGGGAGGCAAGTGATGATGAGGAATTTAGACCCGAGTTGACCGAGCAAGTCACCCTAGTCCAACTAATTACCCTACCAATTTGTTAGGTGACCCAACGCGGGTTTAAATCTACGATCGCACATACTAAGCGATCGACCGACCGCCCAATCAATAACAGAGTAGTATAAGTGACCGACCGATTGAACGCCCAATCAATAATAGAGTAGTACAAGCACCCGACCGACTGTTTGGTGAAGAGTGCTATGAGGGCAGTAGTCGCACGTATGCATGCCATCTGGTAGACCGAGGAATAGTAATAAGTGACCTAACAAAGTAGGGAAACCATGAACAATCATCCACAACTACTGAGTTGATTAGACAACTCACCAAGCGATAGTTGTCAACTGCCAACAGGATAAAAAGGCGACCACAATGTAGAGTGAGATAAAGGAACTACTAATCCGACGTGGACACGTGTGCCACTCAACCAAGTTCTTCTAACTAACTTAAGGAATATTCTTGACGAATCACATGGAACAGCCATGAGAACTCCAATATTAAGAATAGAACCCCAAAGAAGAAAGTATACAAAAAAGATAACCCATAGAGGGAAATACGAAAAAGGATCTAACCTCTAATCACTGACTTGAGCATTGAAGGGGTGTAGGCTGGTGCCACACTAACTTTATTCACTGTCTTGGTGTAGGTAGGATCCGGGAGCGAGATTCCAGATCAAAGGTGACCAGAAGACCATTTTGGTGGGTCGGGAAACGATGCCATCAGATTTTTTTATTCATTCTCTTGGTTATACATGAGTAAGATATACCTACTTGACTTTGTCTTTTCACTAGGTTCTCCATCATTGGAAGGTTTTCCCAAGCTCGTCATATAAGATATTTAAGTTTTCAAGGTATGTTTAGGTTTAAAATTTATTCCAGGAAAGGAGTGAAGTAAAGACAAGATGTGTTATGCTGATATAACATAAAATGATATCTTGATACAATCAAGATGATCTGCTTATATGGACTCTTGAATTTCCTCAGCCAAGCTAAGGTGCTTTGAATTGAATTCTATTATATTCCATTGCCTTCAATCCCTGCGAATGAGATCAAAAACTTTTTCCAAGTTGGGTCCTAGGTGTATAAGAAACTCTATTGTAAAATCTTTTAGGGATGGGTCCCAAGAATCTATCCATATGTTTACTTCATTCCCATTACCAATATTCCACCTAATGCCATTTATTAGGATTTCCTTCCTTGTGTAATACTCTTTCATGCCTAGGAGTGGGAACGTTTACTTCGGGATTCTAAGAAAGATGAATAAACTAATTGGTCTAAATTGCTCTTTTTTCTTTGGGATTTTATTTTTGAAAAGAACAAAATATAGATTTGATATGAGTGGTGGGTAGGGGCTTCCTCATTAAATAAATTATGGAAAGTTTCTGTGACATCTTCTCTTAGTGAGTACCAACACTCGTGAAAGAATCCATATTAGAAACCATCAGGACCCTATGCCTTTAATTTATCTATTTCACATACTAATTCATTGATTCCTTTACACTAAATGAGATGTCTTGGATAGCTTTAGAATCCTTAGATAATTTCAGATAGCAATAATTTATGATTTAAATAATTGCCTACTGAAATGGTTGAGAATATTTGAAAAGTATTATGTAGCTATCCTAAGAATGGCATAATCTCTATGGAACCATTCTCCTAAGTTACTTCTTAACGAGGTTATTCTATTGTGATGCCCTTTTATTCATAGTAAAAATAAATAAATTTCATCACCCCACTTGAGTCAATTCATACTAAGTTTTCAATTGGGGTGAAGTTAGCTAAGTTATCATTAACTTGATGTATATTGGAGTAAAATTATGGTCTTCTATTTTCTATATTATTCAAGTCTTAAAATTCACAATGGGTGGTCCACATCCATTCAAATAAGAAGTCTTGGTTCCCAAAGAATTTTGGATTTGTGTCAAAGAAAATATGAATATGATCTGACCCATAAGAAAGAGAGTTTAAATTTCACCGCATTGCTGATTAGAGGATCCATGTGATATCATTGGGCTAATTATGAGAAGTGAAAAGAAAAATCGTCGAAAGGGTATTTGGGAAAATATATATTCACAAACCTATATTGGTTCTTAAAAGTTTGTATTTATCCAAACACCCACCATTTACACTTTTTCCTCATGATTCACCTAATAATGATACACATGCCACATCTCGATTATCCAAACATAGGTTTGAATCATCTCCAGCCTGATTGGAGAGATATCACACCAGTGCATTACACGATGGTTGACAAAGGGTGTTTTTCCAAATAGACTTTGACCGAAGGAGGGTGTTATAGTAAATACACAATAAATAGTACTTTGTACATATTTCAAAGTATACTTTGACAAGGACCATGTCAAAAACTGGATAGATACTAGCATGATATTATTCCATTCAGATTGGAGACAATTCAAACAATATATCAAAAATTGGCACAGAGGATTTGGTAGGACAACTTAGAGAGTGGCTGAAGTTGGAATGACATCAGGGCCAACACATCAGTGACAAAAAGCAAAAAAAAATCCCCCAAAAAGGTGTATATCACTTTTTCGGTGCTGATGTGTCAGCCCTGATGTCATTCCAACTGTAGTCACTCTCTAAGTTGTCGCACATAATCCACTCTCAAAATTGGGTAGATACTAACATGATATCTCTCCATTCAGATCGGACCTAAAGAAACAATAGCATCAGCAGAGGCATGCATCCCTTCAACCCCTCTTTGTTTTTATAAACTTGGAGAGGAGCTAGCAAGCAACCAGTTGTAAAAGCATTTCCTTGTTATGTTTGAATCCTCTTCCATCTAACTGAAGCGATATCATGCAAGTAAAGATCTAGCATGTGACATGATGCCTATTAGACAAAATTTTAATAAGGGGAAAGGATGTTCTGTCCATGATTTAGTGTCTAGGATGGTGTCCAGGACACCAGGGAACTCATGGAATAAAATACATAATCTATATTCAAAAAATGCATCACCCACCCATTTTATTCCATATGACTTGCCTTGGTGTCCTGGACACTAAATCCTGGGCAGAACATCCTTTCCCTTTAATAAATACACACAAGTATATCTCTATTGTGTATTAACAATAGCACCTTCTTTTAATCGCTTGTGTACTTTTTGAGATACTTGTTAGGCATGTGGGTTTGACTTGCATGACACCTTTTTATTCAAGTTGGATGAGTCAAACCCTCATTGTTTAAACCATACCCAACCATGTACGAGTAGTATGCATGCTTGTAGCTAGTCGAGTTTAATCATCTCCTATATGATTGGAGAAACTATATAAGTGCTTATTATTGGTGAGAAATCGGGTGTATGGGTATGTTAGTGCCATGTGGCATGAATTCCAAACACTCCCTAAGACCCTAGGCATCAAACAGAGATACCAAAAAAAAATGCAAGAGTTCTGTTCATCATCTGGTGAATCACCACTGCACAAATCGGTTGAAGTTGTTCAATGGGTTCTTTCTACCTCTACACCAAAGACTTTTATAAACACAAATTTTTCCTTATATTCATTCAACACAAATGGAATAAGTGAATAAATATATTAATGAAAAGTAAGTAATAAGAAAAATGAAGAGGAAAAGAAATAATTAGTACAACAATTGTACGAATGTCAATTGTACAAACATACATTAAAGGTGGTAGGTGGAGGTGTTTCAGTGTGTTAGTTTGTTAGAACAAAACTGTGCTAGGATAGTTGAGTTTTTTTATACATAGTTATATGTTATTTTCAATCTATTATAACAAATAGTGATATGTTTCTTTGAGAATACTCTTCAAATGATTATAAATACAATGAATGCACTTACGAGAGTTATCTTGAGCATTTCATTTAGTTTAGTTTAGTTAGTTTACATGGTATCAGAGTTGTAGACCTTTGTCATTTTCTTTTTTCTTTTTCAATGGCATTTAATTTGTCTGCTACTTCTACAACTTGTCCCACCTCTACTCTACCTTCCTCTTCTCTGAATTCCTCTTCATTTTTACAATCGTTTATCTCAAATCTCACTTCCTTACTTATAGTAAAACTAGATGGTGATAATTTTCTTCTATGGAAATTGCAATTTCTCACTACTTTATGAGATCATGGATTTTGCATCTCATTGATGGTTCTCAATCTTCTCCTCCTAAACATGTTATTTATTATGACAGTAAATCTTAGCCTAAATCCAATTATGGTGAGTGAATGCTTCATGATCAGCAACTTTTGAGTTGCATCTTAGCTATAATATCAGAGGTTGTTCTTCCACATGCTCTTCGTCTTAAGCATTCTAAAGAGGTCTGGTTAGCACTTGAGCGGCATTGTTATTCTCTCTCTAGATCGAACATTCTTTAGCTGAAGAACGAGCTTTAGAACATCAAAAAGGCATCGCTCTCCATGTTCGATTACATGCAGAAGATCAAAAGAATTAACTGATATACATCGATCGTAGTTTCTTCACCTCTTAATGAATAAAATATTGTCCTTCAGATTCTCAGTGGACTTTCAGTAGACTTTAATGCTTTTAAAACTTTCATATGTACTCAACCTCAACCTATATCTCTTACAAAACTGCAAGATCTCTTCTACATAGAAGATCAATAAAGTTCTCTATCTTCTATGGAATCGTATCTGGCCATAGCTTCTTTTGCACTCAATATTACTAGCCGATCTGGTTTAACTAGCTTTCACAATGGCTTTCGAGGTGCTCGTACTAGCTCTTTTAGTCAAAACCAAGGGTGAGGTTGTGCTTGTTTTTTTTCAACATAGCGATCTTGAGTCTTTTGTTAGACTTGTGGTAAGCTTGGTCACATTGCCATGAATTATTATCATTAGATGGATATGAAGTATTAGTCTTAAGGATCCTTATCCTCTACTTCTCCAACTACCTTTTTTTGTATCATCTCTATCACTTTCAGATCCAAACTGATACCTAGATTCTAGGGCAAGTAATTAACCATGTCACACTTGATATTTCATTTCTTTCATTGCATTGCCCATACTTTAGTCTAACTAACGTGGCTGTGAAGAATGGTCAATCCTTATGGTCATCATACCAGTTCTAGCATCCTCTCTAATCCAACTCATACTTTTAAGCTTCATAACATTCTTTATGTTCCTTAATTTTCCTCAAATCTACTTTCCATTCAAAAGTTTACTCATGATAACAACCACATCTTATCTTTTAATGCCAATCATTTCTTTATTTTGGACAAACACAAGAAGAAAGTGATTTGTCACGAGTCTAGTAAAAATGGGTTCTTCATCTTCACCAACATCGTCTTTGATTGCTTTTCTTAGTCGACAGTCTACTCTACCTATCTGCCACAACAGGCTGGGTCACCCCTCCACTCATTCTCTTGTTGTTGTCTTGAAATCTTTACATTCATCCTCCTTTGGATATTCTGTTTTGTTATGTAATGAATGTATGTTTTCCAAAAGTTGCAGGTTGTACTTACCTTATTCTACTATTGTATCTTTTTCTCCATTGGAAATAATACATACTGATGTTTGGGTTCCTTTCCCCTCTCCCTCTACTTTAAGATCTTGTTTCTATGTAATTTATGTGGATGTTTTTTCTCATTTTTCTTGGCTTTATTTGTGGAAAAACAAGTCTGATGTTTTTGCTATTTTTTCTTATTTTAAAACTCATGTGGAGAATTTTCTTTCTCATTCAATCAAAATTCTATGAAACGATGGTGGTTGTGAATTCATCTCACCCAGCCAGTTTATCTCGTTCCTCATCTTCTCAACCACTTGCTTCTTCTTCCTTAACACCTATTATCCCTTATGTTAACTCTCTCCAATACCTTCTTCCTCCATTGTTCCACATTTTCTATCATCTCCCTCCATTTCTTTTCCAACCGTTGTTCTCAATCCTCTTTCTTAGTCATCTATTGTATTGCCTGCACCCACTAATGCTACCAATTCTAATGTTCAGAACTTTCATCCAATGATAACCCAAAACAAAGAGGGTATATCCAAATCAAAGAACCACTATTGTCTCTCTATTAAGGATTCAACACAGGTTGAGCCTTATTGTTACACAAATCCTGATCATCATTCTCATTGGCATAAAAACATGTCAGAGGAATTTCAAGTTCTTCAAAATCAAGCAACTTGGATTCTTGTTCCTCTCTTTCACTCAACATTTGATCAACTATAAATGAATATACAAAATAAAATGTGATGCAATTGGAAATATAACTTGTTACAATGAGAGATTGGTTACAGAAGGTTACGATCAACAGGCTAGACTAGACTTTCATGAGACATTTAATCTTGTTATTAAACTAACTACTGTCCGACTAATATTATCTTTGGCACTACATTTGTGGTGGTTAATGCAACAACTTGATGTTCGTAATGCTTTTCTTCATGGGTTTGTCATTAAAGAAATATTTATGCAGCAACCCCCGATTTATAAAGACTCCAAGTATCCATACCATGTCTATAAGCTTAAAAAAGCTCCTTATGGTTTTCATAAAGCACCACGGGAGTGGTATGACCGTTTTTCATAGTTCTTAATCACATAGGGCTTCTACATCTGTCATACTGATTCTTCATTGTTTGTTCGTAATGCTGACAACAAAATTACTATTTGTTTAGTTTCTGTTGATGACATTCTCCTCATTGGTAGTGATCCTACATATATTTTTTCTCTTCTTCAATCTCTCAGCTGTACTTTTGATATGAAGTATCTTGGTGATTTGCGTCCTTTTCTTGGTATTGAACTATATCAGGACTCTTTTGGTCTTTCACTTATTAGAAATCATATGCCAAATCTATCATGCACTGCGTTGGCATGACTTCCTACAAGCCAATGGCAATTCAAATTTTCATAAGAAACTTGTCTTGGATCTACATGATTCTTCCTTTATTGATCTCACTCTTTATCGCAGTATAGTGGAGGCCTTACAATACTTGACTATAACTAGACTAAACCTTGGTTTGCCCCAAACAATGTCTTTCAACACATGCATGATCCATGCTCCGCTCATTTTCAGGCAGTCAAAGAAATACTTCGTTACCTATAGAGTACTATCCACTAGGTCTACATTATACACCAAGCCATCTCTCGATACAATCTTTCTCGTATGCAGACTGGGGTGGTAGTGTTGGTGGCCGACATTCTAAAAGTGGATACTATATATACTTTAGCGACAATTTGATCATTTGGAGTGCTAAGAAGAAACCTACTATCACTCATTCTTCCACAGAGGCTGAGTATTTCTCCTTAGCATCTACTATAGTTGAGATATCTTGGCTACACGTCTTACTTCAAGAACTCAAGGTTCATTTAATTGATGTTCCTACCATTTGGTGTGATAATGTTTTGGCAATTTTGCTCGCATTCAACCCGTTTTTTCATGCCCATACGAAACAATAAAGATTGATTATTATTTTATACATGAAAAGGTATTACATCATCAACTTCATGTTCATCATATCTCCATTCTAGATAAACCTACTAACATGTTCATAGAACCTCATTCTTCTCACAAATTTAAGATTTTTCAGTCTAAGTTGATGGTGATACCTCTCCATAATAGGGGGATATTAGGACAGTTGAGTTTGTTATACTTAGTTATATTTTATTGTCACTTTGTTATAACAAATGGTGATGTGTATCTTCTAGAATACACTTTAAATGATTATAAATATAACATATGTGCTTTGGAGAGTTATTTTGGGCATTTCATTCAGTTTAGTTTAGTTAGTTTACAAAATGAACTATACTAACTTGATCACCAGATGTAGTTGATTGAAGAGATTAAAAAATTTAATCTCCCAAAGAAAAGTAAAACTAAATATAGTTTTAAAGGAGTGGTTAATTATTGGATAAAGCTCTTAGATGAGGAAATGATAAAATAGTTACATGTTGTGCTGAATAAAGTTGTTGTGTATAGTTGGATTAGCATGAGTGTGCCCTTTACAATTAGTATTGTTGTTATTTATAGAGGCCTGAAATAGTTACTTCTTTTTTCCTTACTCTCGGCTATATTCTACATTTCAGCTTTTGTTTTTCTGCAATCTGTTATGTTGTGAAGTTGTCTTAAATTCAACTTGAAAGCATCCTAAATTGTAACTCGTTTGTGTGATCTAGAGAGTAACCTAAATGACCCAAAAATTCTCATTTTCTTACCCAATTTGGGGCCAACTGATCTGAACCGTTATATGGGAATTTAGGGGGTTTTAACCAAGGTTAGAAGTAGGGTTTTCTTAGGAAAACTCATTATACTTGAAATCCTTGTTATAATGGAAGATTTTGATCATCTTCACCCATGGATGTAGACAATCTTACTGAGCCACATAAAATATCATTATATATGTGATTATTCTTTGCATTTTTGTTCTCTTGTTTTGTTTCGAGTTGCTATTGACTTAAATCCGATCTTTTTTATCATAATATAGGTCAATGAGAATCCACCTTCATTTTTTAAACCATGTTTCTTTATTGTTCCTCCACTACAATAAAATTAACTTTTAACATAACTTTAAGCAATGTTTTTGTTAAAATGCTACATAAAGTGAATAATATGTAGCGTTTTTTATGTAAATGCTGTAAAAAAGGCAAAAACAAATACACAGCATTTATAAACTTTATGAGTTTTTTATGCAACATTTTTATACGCTGCATAAAAAACTCTTAATTCTCCATCATGTGTTAACGTAAAAAGCACATATGCAGTGTTTCTTAAACGCTATGCTTTTTTTTAATGTAGCGTTTTGAAGCGTTGCATAAAACAGTCTTATTGCAGCGCTTTCCAAACGCTTCCTATAGAGGTATATATAATTTCTCCTCGTGTGCCATTTTCTTCTCTCCCGCGCTTTTTTCTTGCTTTTTATAGATTCTTCCCGCATCTCTCCTGTCTCCGCTCTTCTCTCAAGCACAAAGGCTAAGGTTTTGATCTTATTTGGGCATAAGCATTTTTTGGGTCAACTTCAGTATCAGCTCTAGTTCAACATTGCTAACCAAGCTGATCCAGCTAGGGTTTTACTGTTATAAGCTACGGAGAGTTATTGATAAAAGGCTGGATAGAAAAAATATACAGTGCAAATTCCAGAAATCCGGTTTCCATCACCCTTTGCTCCTCAAGTACGAAACATGAAGCTCTTTTTTGGTTCCAGAATATGTTGAGATCTCTGATATGACATGGGTTTTGATATGAAATTAGTTTTTTGGGACTTTCGCTCTTTTATTAAATCATCTTACCTTTTTTTCCATTTTTTTATAAGATCTAATCGACTTTATCTCTACTTGAAGTCGAGCAAGAGGTTTGTTCTTTTTCTTGTTTATGGTTTTGTGGGGCTTTAGGGATTTAGATTTTATTTCTTTGAACTCTCATTTTCAATAGAATCTTCAAGAACATTGTGATTTTAGTGAGGACAAACATTCATTTTTGTGTTTTTTTTTTTTTGGTTTGCATATTAAAGCTGATCAAGGGTTATCTTTTGATATTGATATTTTAATTTCACATTAGATGCTAGCCAAGATAGGTGTTTGCTGTATTTCTTCTTTGATTGTATTTAATTTGTTTATTATTTTTTTTTTCAAAATTTCTCTTGGGAACCCATTTTTCGGCGACTCTAGTCATATGGTCATAATATTTCCTGTTGTGTATGATGGTTTCTTATTATTTGGCAATTTCTTTCTATTCTCTTTTTGTTCTCTTATTTTTGTTTTTTTTCCTTGTTTACTTTTGTATGTTGTGAAGTCTAAAGGTTTCTTTTTGAGATTAATGGCATCTAGGGTTATATGTAAGGATTTGAGATATGGGTTAGTGCGAGCTAAAATTGTTGTATGAGTTTTATTTTTTAGTTACTGTTGTGTCTCAGATTGTGGGTTTAGACGTGGTTCTTTAAAATGAGCTGAAGATTGTGGGGTTAAATGGGAAAAATGAACCCTTTATGGGTTTAAATTCATCTACAAAAACTTATATATAAACCCAGGAAATAAAAAGAAGAAAAAAGAAAGAGGAGTTTGAATCTACTTCATAATTTTGGTGACTGAAATTGCTGAATGAGTTTTTTTTTTAGTTTTAATTACGTTTCAGAATTGTGGGTTTAGATTTGTTTCTCTAAAATGGATTGAAGTTTGAGGGTCAACTAGGCAAAATGAACCCAAGCAATACCTTAGGTTTTCTTTATTTATTCTTTTTGTTCTACGTAGCCGCTCTAGTAAGATTGCTTGCACATTTGCTTGTGGAAACCTTGCTTGAGCTGATATTTTACCAAGTATAACACAACATAAAACACTCCATGGATTAACCTTATCGAGGAACCCATAGGTTTTCGACATGTCATTTGGTCCATCAAAATACAATCATTCCTCATGGTCACTCTTAGGATCGCTCTAAGATATATAAGAAATTAGCCATCCCATTTTATGGACAAGATGAACTGATTTCTTGTTTTGACATACCTTTTTGCCAATATAAATAAATTTCATATCTTTATGAGAAACAAGTGAGGTGAATCAGCTGAAAACAAGGGTTGCATACACAACACACTAAAATTGAAACACAAAAGTGTCCCATCAAAGGATCCCAGAATTATAATGTGCCACTATAATGTGTGTAACAAAACTTCATTACACATCAGTTTCTAATATCTACAAACCTAGCAGTCCCCACCAACTTCAGCTCCACCTGTTTCTCATCTAACAATTGCCAATTTACACCCAACAATATTCGAATTAAGAGTAGGTACTTGCATATCTCATTCAACATTTGCAACCAATAGAGTAAAAAACGACTACATAAATAAGAACAGCTCAATCAAACATAATAAACACTTGAGTTAAGTTTTCCTATAATAGGATATTAGAAATACAAGTTTAATGAATTGTAAATCCACTCATACCACAATCTCATAACTGTGTGCCCATAAAGTCAATATATTTCTGAACATTATGCAATACTTTAGCAAATATACTATAACCATGGCCATGACGACAATGCAAAGACACATTATCACTTATGAACATCATCCATTACGTTAGTTGGTTTATCCATGGAACTTGGGTGTTTCTGTATTCATTCAATAAGAAAAATAAGATAGCTAATATCATAAAAATATGACACCTATAAATTATTATGCTTATTACATTTACTGCGATATGGCCCTGATCACTAATAGCCATTGGAGCAACGTCTGGTCTCAACATAAACATAGCTGCATAAGGCCCCAAAAAATAAAAATAAAATTAATAAATATATAAATAATTATAATAATGTTCTACCTGCCAATTACACATAAGTTGTAAAACCTATAATAACCATGCATTCAATCAAAGAAGTAATCCCAATATCTTCTAACTTTTATTATTATTCTGAATTTTTTGTACTTTATTGACGCCAGAATGAATTCAGGATGCCCGGATTTTGTTCTATGGTTCATTAAAGCATAGTTAAACAAGCCTGTGAAAATGTTGGATCATCCAATGGATTAACTGCAGATGATAACTCGTTCCAACCAACCTTCCTTCTTAACTACACTATTGACCATTAACCACAAATGATAACTCATTCCAACCAAACTCTAAAATAAAGTTTCATAATTTCAATACCTTATCCTTTCTTCTTCACCCTTTTTTTACCATTAGTTAATAAAAACTATTGAAAAACACTACTGGGTTTATATTACAATGAACAAAACCCTAATCAAGGTACAACAAATCCTCATCTAGCTAAATAACGACAAAATTGGAGGAAGCCAGCTTAACATCAGCTTGAAACAAAAAAAAAAAAAGAAGAGAAAAAAGCATACTTGTGAAGATTATGAAACAGAGATGAGTGTCCTATTCATTTTCTCTTTTGCATTATGAGTGATAAAAGAATGAAGGTGTGCGAGTTGGTTTCCATAGGATAGAGATGATTTTTATTGGAAGACAAAGATGCGAGATTTTAGTAGTAATGGAACAAGAATGTGCATGAGGAGGTTTCCCTTTAGGCACTATTTGGTTAGCGTCAAAATGCATGTTTCTCAAGAAAATCGAATAAATTTTTGTGTAACCATTTTTCTTGGCATTTAGTTGTCATGATTTGGAAAACTACACGTATGCAAAATTTTCTTCGACTGTCCGGTTTTTCTCATATATAGTCGTTGATTTTTCCTCCCAAAATGACAAAATTTGGTGTGAAAGGTTGAGAAATTTTGCGTTGAAGTTCCATCGAATATCCTCTGATAATACATAGGCTTCTTCTCCTTGAACCAAATGAGCGCGTAGAAGAGAAGATGAACTGCAAAGAAGTAATTCCTCTCCAAACTCTTGCCTTCGCCAAAATGCTAAGATACTACAAGGATGTCATGTGATTGTTTGTGCTTGTCGTCGGTCCTCTGCAACTGGTTTCTTATCTAACTATCAATGTAATGTATATGTAGTTTTTTTGTTAATTTTCTATATTCAATTCGTTTTCCACATTTATAATATCTCATATATATATATATATATTCTATGATACTATTTGCTAGTCTTTGTGATCTTATCTTGAAATTTTCTATTATTGGTACTCATGGGACCCCCTAGAATTTTATGTTTCCATTGTTTCCCACTTCCCATCTAGCTCCTCTATTAATGATTTCTCTTCT
Source organism: Platanus orientalis (assembly GCA_025762735.1). Lineage (NCBI taxonomy): Eukaryota > Viridiplantae > Streptophyta > Magnoliopsida > Proteales > Platanaceae > Platanus > Platanus orientalis. The sequence goes on along the minus strand of JAOXJP010241327.1, from coordinate 817 downwards.
TTTTATGAAGCTTTTCCATACTCAAGAGTTGCTCCTTCCTTTTGCCTTCATGAATTCAGAGTTGAGAAAATAAATGGGCTTTAATTATGAAGTGATAACCATAAAGGTCATGCTCCTTTTCCATTCCTTATTTTAGGAGAAAAACAATTAGTGGCTCATGGTGCCTTTGAGGTGACTGAAGCAATGATTAAATATTAAGAGAACTGTAATCAACATTAATTGGCATTGTATATTTATATGTAGAATTTATGGAAGACCAATGAAACAATCAAAATCAAAACAAATCATACTAGCTGAAATTATATGGCCACTGTAATATAAAATCAGGTCGAATCCTTCCCATATGATTGTTTTTTCTCAACAAAGGTGTTGAGAATGATATGCAACAATCACACTTCAATCAGAAGAGTCTCCAACACTTAGAAACCCCTCAATTATTCAACTCCCACAAGCAAGCACCCCTAAGGTACATATTTGAACAGTTTGTGTGCTAAGTTATTTCCATATAGCAACAACCTATCTTAGTCAGTCAGTTAGTCTATAAACCTCAACAACAACAAGTTATGGTGGTAATCAGCCCCAAACCTTATTAGTATAGAAATCCAACAAGGTAGAATAAGGAGGCAGCTCCATAGATAGTGTTTAGGAATATATTCAAATACCTAGACTGGGAGGATATGTCCACTCAGTATGCTTCAGCAGTAGGCACCAATAATATTAGGAGTCCAACTCCAACATTGAATAATCCATTCAACAATGATCACTTGGGCTCAATCCTAGTTAACTCAATCATAAAACTCTAGAGTTTTGATGAAAA
>JAOXJP010241316.1:0-23154 GCA_025762735.1 Platanus orientalis | reverse complement strand
CTGCCCAGTCTTGTGTTCAAAATAACTAGCAAGGTTCCATATACAAGTGTTTTGAAAGGTATGTTATGCTTATTTACATCATAAGACTGTTTTTCTTAGTAGGTTTCTTTCTTTCTTTCCCCACCACTTTTTCTTTTTTCACTTCCTAGTTCCTAGTTACATGCCCAATGTGCAACTCAATTTTTATTGACCATGCAGCTCACAATGCTATTGTATTAAAGGCTGAGAGTATTGCGGATAAGGCTGAGTGGGTGAACAAGTTGCTCTAACTTTCTTGCTACAGCTTTGTGTGTGGAAGTCTAGATGCTGCTAATTTAGCCTGATTCAAGCTGGTGGTTAGGCTAGCCAGGGATCAGGTTGGGACCCATCCAAAAATTCTAAAGATGCTGATGGAACTGGTGGCGAAGTTGGTCGTTCGAACCAAGGTAGTGGATCAACTCAATATCAGAAAGCTGGGGGGAACTAGCTGAGGTTCAGGTTGGAGCAAAGGAGCAACTCAAGAAGCTGGTGAAGCTGCTAGCAATCAAGTTGGTGGTTGGGCAAGCTAGGGATCAGGTTGGAATCAATCTACAAATTCTAAAGATGCTTATGGAACAAGTGGCGAAGCTGGAGGTTGGAACAAAGGTAGTGTTTCTACTCAATCTCAGAAAGCTGGGGGGACTGGCTGGGATTCAGGTTCCAACAGAGGAACAACTCAAGAAGCTGGTGAAGCTGCTAATAAAACCAGTGGTTCAGGTACAAAAGGAACTGGCTCAGCTCAAGAAGCAGATGGAACTATTGGGTCTTCAGGGTGGAACAAAGGAACTGGATCAACTAAAGAAGCTAGTGGAACTATTGACCAAAGCAACGGCTGGAATTGTGGGGGTTCAGGTGGGAACAAAGGAACAAATTCAACAAATGAAGGATGCATGACTGGATATCAAGGAGACAAATGGAACGTGTAGCATACATCTTACTACTTGCACCTCATGAAGCTTCACTTGCAGTTGTAGTTTTCACCCATTGTTGAACTCTAGATCTATGACATTTTTGGTTATTATTTATATTATGTTATTATTTTACTTTTTAAGTGTACATCCTTTTGCATACATTAATACAATGTTCTGACTTCTGATCTGCACCAAAAGATGAATTGATATAATTTTTTTTATGGTTAAATACACTATACTAAGTAATTTATCAGTCAAAGGGTTTTTTTAGTCTATTAGTGAGTTTTTATGATTTATTAGGTTTATCATTATTTAAATGTGTGATCTACATAAAAAGTTGCAGTACAAATTAAAAAAAAAAAACCTTTAGGAAGCATTTTTAAAACACTCTTTAAAGTATACTTTAAGCGTGTAATACTTTAAAGAAGCTTTTAAAACGCTTCCTAAAGTATCAAAAACGCATCCTAAAATATACTTTAGGGAGCGTTTTAAAAACGCCTCCTAAAGTTTGTGACTTTTCGCGACATACGTCAAAACAGTGCTTGAAGAATGCTCTCTATAACTATAGGGAGTGTTTTTTTAAAATGCTTCAAAAAGTTTTTTTTTTTCTTTTTTGTAGTGTCAATGGCATTTTTCTAGGAATTTGGCCCAGATCTACACACTCACTGTTTCTTTAAGTTGATTAGGGTTATCTAGGGAATATAGCCCCTTGGTTTGGTGGGTACCAAACTGGGTTTATTTGGGGTCGTGGGTGCACTATCCTTAATGGATACTAGCATCACCACAGTAGTGTGAGGGGAGACCAAAGCCTCAACCATTATTGATGTTAGGGAGACAGGAGCTTCAACCTTTTGTTGGGAGACTAAAGGCTCAACTCATGTTTTTGGTGTAACTAAACAACGTCATAGTGCGCTAAGAGAGGACTCTGCAGTTGTCACTTCATTATGATACCTAAAAAAAGGAAAAGCGTCCATTAATACAACAAAACTTAAAGAGAGATGAGAGGAAAGTACAGTCTCATCGGGCGTGCCAGAAATTTGTATCACCAAATTTCAAGCCGTGTTTAGGCAAAATTCATTAAACAAATTATCTAGCTGTTTAAAGGGTTAGTTTACCTTCTTTTTTTTTTATAGGTGGGGACTAATACTCCTACTCTAAAAGACTTGTTATTTACTATTACTTAGCATAAAAAACCTCCGATTAACCTCAAGTTATTCAACTTGCAAATATAAAAAAGTTGTATAAAACTAAAAGAAGAAAAGGGAGAAGATGATCTCTTTTATTAATATGAATATGAATGCAGGCTTTGTCACTCAAATACAAATAAGTTTACAATGCCATGGCTGTCTTTGACATCAAACTTCCTATAGTATCTTCTTTGGAGGAGTGAAGAGGTATAATGGACTTGCTTTCATTCTTTTAGAAGGGGGAAGAACTTATTGAACTTTAAAGGGGATAGTGGAAGTAAACCTTACTCGAATCTAGAAAGCAATATTTGCTTGAAAGCCTGAGCTTACAGAGGATTCAAAGAGATGAAAATAGATATATTTTTTTACTCTATGTAGGTATTTATAGATACAAAAACAAGTTAAAGAAGAGTCTTTGTTGAAGAAGAGCTTTATCTTGTTTTTGGCTTTCATGTTGAAGTGAGAGTCTTTCATCATTTTCTTGAACATGTTGATGTCTCTTTTATATGAGAATGCATCTCTTTTAGTCTCTTGGGTGGTTAGGAAACCCATGGGAGTCGTGATTTGCTAAAACAGTCGCTATTGAAGGAGTTTGAATCATTTTGAGATTGCTAGTTTTTGCAATGCACGGATAGAAATAATATATTCATACACTTGTAGTGGTGGCGAATATGTGATTTTGTCTCATTCGCTGAAACCAATGAAGCATGTAATACTTCATTCGCAGCCCCTTTTTGTTTTTATAGCTGTCAAATTATATAAAGATTTTATATTAGAGCATTTTGTGTTTCTACAAGGACTCACATTGGCAAAATATATTAGGGCTACCAGTATATATGTATAATCTCTTTTCTATTTTATTTCCAGTTTTTTATAATGATAATGGACTTGGAGATGACCCGAGATCTGTAGATTCAAGTTAGGTCGTGCTCAGACCTTGAGGTCTGTATTTTTTTAGGTCTGAGCCCATTGAATACAATATTGGGCCCTACCTGGGGCGTACCAAGGCCCAACCAATATATATATATATATATATTCCGAAGTGTCCTATCGACTGAAGAATCTAAATAATTATGTAATTTTACAAATTAAAAAGTTTGGATTTGTTAGTCTAACTGGTCGAGTGGATGATGACGGTGACATGTTCGCTGTTCATCCATATCCCAAGCATTTAACATTGTAAAGCAATGAAGCCTATCACCACTCTATTATAAAATATTCTTCCTAAGCTGAAGAATATGAAGATATTCAATATTCATAAATAATTTTTTATTAAAATTAAATATTTCTATTTTTTTAAGTACAATTATATATATATATATATATATATATATATATATATATATAGAAGAAAATGTTCTGTGATGACGAAGTGTTGTGTTTATGGTGAATTATAAGTTGACATATGTTGTGATGGGGGTTCAAAAAAGTGCTCAAGTGTTAAAAAATAAATGAAAAAGGGACCAAATTCAAAAACACATTATGTGTCAATCAATGGCATGCCTACATAGGCCTGTGTCAATACAGACAATCATTCTCCTTTGTAAAAATGATTTTTATTTTATCTTTTGTAATTATAAATATATTAGAATCAGAAGTGTCACAAAAAAGCACGTGTACAAGCCAAGACATTTGCAAACCATCTCAGTCCATCGACAAACCAAGATATTTGCAAACCAGCTCAGTCGATCGAGTTGTTATCTTGGTATCCTTCTCAAGAACTACAGCACCAGTCCTTAAAAAACAATGACTGAGGATGAGGGTGGATTGTATCCGCTCCTTTCAACAAATGCTCCTCTCTATCCCTTGTCAGGGGACAGGCACATCAACACTGACAAGTGATATGTGTCGGGAGAGGAGTGTTAAATAAGAGGAACAAATACAATCCACTCTCGCTGAGGATGTGTTGGCCTAGCCCAGCAACAGGCTGGGTGTTGCTGGGCTTGAGTAGACATTTTGGTTCCATGACTACCCTATCTGATAATTTTAGGCGGACTTTACTCTTAGGTTTCTCTCTCTATCACATAGTTTGAGAAAGAAACGTAGGGAGAGTGAAATTTTAGGAGAATGGTCTCCTTTGACATTTGTACGAAAACTCTTATTCAAAGTTTTAAATTCCTTATAAACATGTCTTGTATTAAAAATAGTTTTAGAAACCAACTAAAATAACAAATATAACATATAGGATTGTGGAAGAAATAAAATAGGAGAGGCTTAAACATGGAGGGAGTGAGAAACGATGGATTGTCTATGGGTCATTCTTTAAAAATACAATAAAAACTCAATAAAATTTGTTTATGTTGTCCAACTCAACAATCTTTTGGTTCACTGTATATAGAAGATTGGGTTGAGTGTCAATGAAACAGTACAAATGTCGACACCTCTCACAAGTCGGTCCAATTAAGTATTGCCAGGTGTGCCATTCTAGAGAATTCCGGACTTCAAACCAATTCAAATCCATAACGTCCGTCCAACCTCATAATCACACGTGTCTTCTTTGAGGATCTTGGGTTATTAAAATCAAGTTATACCCAAAAACAATTTCCCACCATACATTTGGTCGGATTCTCCAAAGATGAATTTATAGCTTTCATGTAAATCTTACTACGAGACAAATAGTATCAATACCAATAATTTATCCTTTTCGTTCTTTCGAATGTATACAATGCTTATATAACCATAATTTAATCTTTGGAGAATTATTTATGGAGAAGTGTGTCTTAGAGTCTCGCAACCGAAGTTCTATTCAATCTCCACTGCAGAATTTCTTTGAGTAAACGCTTTTGCCACATATATAACGAGGTTAGCCCGTTTCTTCATCTCTTTTCTCTTCTTTAAATGATTGAAAGCGTTTGTTGATTGTATTTACTTATGATCCAGTAGATGATCGTTTGTATGGCTGCACGGTTATGAGTATTGATGTTATAATGCTATTTTTAGGATGAGATCTCATCAGCTGCAGTCACTTGAGTATAATTTTGCATGAAAGAAAAAGGTTTTATTTTTTGTGGTTTTTTCTCTTCATGCACTACGCTCAAGTTCTTGAGCTGATTATTGAGGGACATAAGGATCATTATAGAAACAAGGTGTGCTTAAGCTTAATATGTTGAATCCTATGGTCCATTCTACCAGATGCAATGAGAGAGGTAAAAGGCTGAATCCTACACAATTATTGTTTGGGTCAAAAACATTCGACCAAGCCCTAGTAATTGGGCCGGTTCCATATTGTTGTTTGGTGATCTTTCATTTGGCACTCCTCCAGCAATTCTGATCTTGGTCCAGATGCAATCCATATGACTCACATGAAAGATAGATATTGACATAGGTAATCAAACCAACTCACCTAAATGGTTAATGGTAATCAAACCTCTTTGTTAATAAAAGAAAATTCATGCTAAGTACATATATGTGGATACCAAGAGGCAAGGATTGGGACTAGGGGTGGTAATTCGTGTGTGTTGGAGGGTCGGGTTCGTGTCATGTTGATATAAGGGTTCTGTAGGTCCCCACTAAGAGATCAATATATATAATTAGGATGGTCTCAACCACTCAATCTTGGACAGTGAAAAATTCCTATAATTATCTATAAATCAAATGGGGATACTCTCATTTGTCTACTCCCCTATGCTCATGCTCCCAGACACAAAGGCTGGCACGTGATGCCTTTTTTGAAAACTGTTTTTACAGTTTTAACCCTATACATCCCAGTCTGTGTCTGGGAGCATGGGGGAATAAGCAGATTGGGAATAGAACATTTGCTCCCAACCAATCACTATCATTTAACAAAGTTTGATCTAAGCTAATTTTAGAATTTTATGAACTGAGTACAGATTAAAGTTCTCTCTCTCTCTCTCCCTCACACACACATAAACACATTCTTTACTAAGCTGGAAATTGATATTCTAATTGCTTTTTACTGTTGAAGGACCATCAAGATTGTGTATACTAAGAGTGATCCACAAGAAGAGAGAAAATGGTACAACACGCATGTCCCCATGGTTCCTTGGATACCTCCAAGTATGCTACACCATTGCCTATCATTGGCATTTACATTGTGGTTGCTTCTCTACTATGCTTTGTCGGTATTTCTATTGATACCTTCAGAGGTTTTCGGCAAAGGAAACTATGGTTCCCTTGCAAATATTACTCTCTCAATGCAGCTACACTAACTGTTCTTGCAGTAGCTACCAAACTTCCAGTAGACTTGAATAGCCCGATGCCTAGTCGCCAAGATCAACTTACAAAACTCACAGGCAGCATCATGATATGCATCTCTATAGGTTTCTTCATGCCTTCACTGGGGAACATGACAAGAGCTGAACTCTTATCCAACTTGATCGCAATTAGTATCATGGCCATCACAGAAGTTGTGAACATTTGCATTCAAATTGGAACAGGAGTTATCTTTGCATTTTTAGTAGAACATGTTATCATCTTGGCATTCATTCTAGCACTGGTAGTCATCTCGTGGTTTTCTTCTCTTTCTTTAGCACTCGTCTTTAGAGAACTTTTTACTGCGGCATATGTAATGAATCCTAGTTCATTACCAAGGACATTTGAGAAAGCAAGTGATGGTTTGAAGGAGGTATGGAAAGTAGCATATGTTGTGGACCCTCAGTATGTTTTAGGACGATCTCCAAATTGCATCACGGTGAGTATACTTTGTGGAATCAGCGTGATGGTATTACTACAAGCAATACTTCGATCATTCGTGTTTGATAATTCTAGCTTTTGTCATGGAGTATCTGATTATAGATTTTCAATTTGGGGGGTGGTTGCTGCTCAGACTAGTGCTTTAATATTAGCTGGTGTGGCTACTACTATTAGGTGGTTTGTTTTAGCTTACCATGTAAGTCCGGAGAGGTTTGGATCATGGAGAGTTTTATTTAAGGTCGAGAATAATTATCTTAAGTGGTTGATTGGGTTGAAAAATCAGGTTTTATTATCTTTTAATAATGGATTTCTGCAGAGGATCCTTGGAGGATTAACAAAGATTATGTTTTCTTTGTTGATTTTTCACAGAAAGGCATTGTAATGATGGGAAAATTTGTGTGCATTCCATCTGTGGTGTGGGTTTTTGTTGAAGAAATTCTTGGGTTACCTTGGCTGCAATATGGAAAATTCTAACGAAAATCCCAGTTCTGAAAAAGCCATAAATAGTATCTCAAGCATTCTCGGTGAAATGGACTTGGTTCCATGGATAGTAAGCAATTCTATGAGGGACTGGACATAGTGGGAGGACAAATGCAAAAGTAGTGTTCCAATTCATCTTATAAAATTGCTTTCTGAAAGGCCACCTGCTGCTGGCACAGGTGGTCAGGATAGTTCCACCTCTGTGGAGTTTTACTGAGATCGATGAGATTATTATGTGTAAAATTGTACAAATTTAGATCTTTATGCTTTTTTCTTCGTGAATAAAAAGTTTCTTCTTCAAAGTTAAAAGCTTATTTTTTTTCAATTAAATAAAAATTGTCCTTATTTTTATCAAGTTATTGTCATTCAATTTAGGAAGTTTCCTTCCAATAGACCTAATGTGATTGAAAGTGCTAATTTTTCAACATTATTAATAAAAGAAATTAAGAAATTCAACAAATTATGTTATTAAATAGTTTATAGGCTGGTTTACCTAAAAACATAGTTTAGATGATGTCACTTATATTAATTTTTTATCCCATTTGATATAACTGTTAGGGTTATGCCACTCTACAGAACACGCGCATGTGCTCACCATGCTATGCTGTATTCTGTTTTGTTGTGTACATGTGCGCATGATTAGAGATCCTGAGCTGGACTTTTATTTATATCTTTTGATTTGATTTTTTGGTTTAATAGAAAAACTGTTTTCTACTATTAAGAAAACGAGTTAATTGGTTTAGTTATTGTTTGGTTGTTAAAAAAACATAAATGGTCTAGCCGTTTTTTAGTTGTTAGAGACAAATAAATGTGCTAGCCGACTATGACTGTTGGAGACAATTAATGGGTCATAAGTATTATTGGGCCAACATTATAAATACCCAAGAGAATATGTGTATGATATGTAAAAGAACATATTGATACGTATACATTATAATCGCTATTTGAAATTTTGTTTGAGATGAAGCACTGTAGAAAGTTCACCAGGCCTCTACTATTTTATGCAAAATAGCAAGGATGTTACCTGAGACTATTTAATCCGAAAACTTGACTGTCTACAACCTTTTCATACTAAGAAAGAAATCTAAAAGGAGACGCAAAATCAAGTTTAAGGACTGTTTAATACCATTGTTCCATTTTATTCTGAAAATTCTATGAATAGTTTCATACAAATTTTGTTACAATCTATTTTGTAATTTATGTTATTGTTTAACAACCTGAGATATTATTTTGATAACAATCTTAAACTTGAATTATATCTTGAGGTTGCTTTATAATGGCTACAAATTAAGTACCTACACCGGAAATGTCTAAGCTAGAACTTTTTGACAGTTGTAATCACCAGAGATAGCAGCAAAAACTCTTTTTCGTTCTTGAGACTAAATCCTTGTCTTGGGTACTTACTGAGTCAAGACCATTTCAACCCGTAGATTAACATAAATCTACAAGGTCTAGGGTTAGTAATGCTTGGGATACCGTAAATCATCTCTACAAAAACTACATCTTAAATGCTTTGAAAAATGACATCTATGATATCTATTGCAAAATGAGACATGCTAAAGATATTTGGGATGCACTCGCTAAAAAGTATGTGATGGAGGATGCTGGGATGGGAAGTATATAGTGGAAAAATTTTTAAACTATAAGATGTTTGATGGAAACTTAGTTAAAGACCAAATTACTGAATTTCAAAAATTAGTAAATGAGTGCATGGAAGAAGATATGATCATGAATGAAAAATACCAATCTACAGCCCTTATTGAAAAATTACCTCCATCTTAGAAAAATTATAGAAACTCCTTGAAACAGAAAAGAAAGGATTCATCCATCGAATAACTAATAGTCTAGATTAAAATTAAGGAAAGAAACAAATTAGAGGATTGTTCTGAAAAAAAAACTAAAGACTACGTTAATGGTGCTCAACTCGTTGAAGATGATTTTGGGAATGTTGGAGGATCGTTCTGAAAGAAACTAAAGACTACCGTAATGGTGCTCAACTCGTTGAAGATGATTCTGGGAATGCTAGAGGATCGTTCTGAGAAAAATTAAAGACTACCTTAGTGGTGCTCAACTCATTGAAGATGATTATGGGAATGCTGGAAGAAGCAAAACCAAGTTTTAAACCAAGACATTTGGATATTGAATTGGTTCTGCTAAATTTAACAAACCTAGAATACATTTCAAGAAATTTGTTAGAGTAAATTGTTTTACTTGTGGAAAACTAGGACACCATTCTGTAGTATGTAGGCATAGGAAGAAAAATGTGATGTATGGAACTCCCAAAGCAAATTTGACTGAAGAAGATGGGGTTTTTTCTATTATCATCACAGAGGCCAATTTAATTGGTCACAACTAGGATTAGGTCCTAGACATCGGAGCAGCTCACCACATATTGATAGGCGACTATTTGTCTCCTACAAAACTGTAGGGAATGGAGAGCACATACTGATGGGTGACTCTCATGGCGCTCTTATTGTTGGAAAAGGAAAAATAATGTTGAAATTGACTTCTAGAAAAACTTTTACACTCCATGATGTTCTGCATGTTCTAAAAATTCATCATAACTTAGTTTCTATCTTTTTGTTTAATAAAGTAGGAATAAAAATGGTGATTGAAGTAGACAAAATAATTATTTCAAAAATAAGGTTTTTGTTGGGAAAAACTATTGTAATGAGGGGTTGTTTATTTTAAGTGTTAATAAGAATGAATATGCATCTTTTTCTTTGGCTTATATTACTAAGTCTATTGATATATGGCATGGTCGTGTAGGGCATGTGAATGTTGGATACATAAAAAATATGAGAAACCTATGATTGATTCTTGAACTCAAAATAAATGATATGAACAAGTGTGAAAATTGCATTGATCAAAATTTACAAAAAAAAGTCACATAAACCCATTCAATGTGAAACTGGATTACTAAGTTTGATACATCCAAATTTAGGTGATTTAAAAAATACAATGACTAGAGGAAGTAAACAATACTAAATAATTTTGTAGATTATTTTTCTAGGTTCACAAAAATTTATTTACTTAGAAACAAGAATGAATCATTTGATATGTTTATAAAATAAAAAACTGAAATAGAAAATCAAATAGATAGAAAAATAAATGACTAAGGTCAGACAGGGGAAAAGAATATGAGTCAAATCCATTTAATGAGTATTGTCAACAAAATGGAATAATACATGAAACAATAGTACATTATTATTCCCCTGAACAAAATAGCATAGCAGAAAGAAAAAAATGGATTCCTTAAAGAAATGATGAACTGCTTATTAAAAAGTTATGGTTTACCACCTAATATGTGGGGAGAATCTATAGTCTTTGCTTGCTATATACGAAATAGGATACCCCATAAGAAAACTAGGAAAACTCCCTTTGAACTTTGGTTCAAAAGAACACCAAATCTAAAATATTTAAAGGTGTGGGGGTCTTTAGCCAAAGTTGGTTTACTAGAAACCAAGAAAAGAAAAATAGGTCCTAAGAGTACTAATTGTGTTTTTATAGGCTATGTGGAACATATTTTAGCTTAGAGATTTTTGGTGATAAAATATGAAAATAATATTTTAGAGCTAAACACCATAATCGAACCTCGAGATACTGAATTTTTAGAAAATGTATTTCCATTAAAAAAGTGAAAAAGAAAGTAATTAGACATAAGCAAAGAAAATCTAAATGTTGGAAATAATGCATTAGATAATATAAGTGAATTTTTTTTAGAAATTATAGAAAAGGAAGAACCTAGAAGAGGAAAATGAATAAAAAAAGATGAAATACTATAGGGATGATTTTATAACACTACTTGTAGAATCAAACCCTTTAGCTTATATAATAGATAATGCCTAAGACATACAATAAGGCTATAACATCTCCAAATTCATTTTTCTAGAGAAAAGCCATACAAAATGAATTAGATTCAATTCTATAAAATCATACTTAGGAATTGCTTGATCTACCACCCAAAACTACATAATAGGTTACAAATGGGTTTTTAAGAAAAAACTAAAAACAGATAGAACAATAGACAAATTCAAGGCAAGATTAGTTGTGTTAGGATACAAACAAAGAAAGGAGTTGACTATTTTGATACATACTCACCTATAATAGGAATAGCCTCAATTTATAAATTAGTTGTCTATCAATGGATGTTAAAACAGTCTTCTAAAATGGAGATTTAGAAGAAGAAATATACATGGAATAACTAGAAGGTTTTATAGCCGCAGGAAAATAAAAAAAAATAAAGTATGTAAATTAACTAAATCTCTTTACGGTTTAAAACTAGCCCCTAAACAGTGGTACAAAATTTTTATAATGTACTAGTTAACAATGAGTTCTTTATAAATGACATTGATAGATGTGTCTATAGAAAATTTTATAAAAAAGTTGGTGTATTTATATGTCTTTATGCAGATGACATGCTTATCCCAAGTGCCAACCTAGACATAGTGAAATCCGCTAAAAGATTCTAATCTTTAAAGTTTGATATGAAAGAAATAGGAGAAGCTGATGTCATATTAGGAATAAAATATTAAAAAATATAGATGGCATCTCATTAACTCAATCTCATAATATTGATAAAATCTTGAAAAAGTTTGGATATAAAGTCAACCTATTAAAACACGATTTTTAGGTGTTAGTGTATCACAAAAAGAATATGCTAGTATCACTATAAGAGGTGTTACTGTATCACAAAAAGAATATGCTAATATTATTGGAACTATAATATACTTAATGAATTGTATAAGACTAGATAGTACTTATGCATTAAGTAAATTAAGTAGATATACTCACAACCCGAGTTCTAGACATTGAATAACCCTGATTAGAGTATTAAAAGTACTTAAGAGGAACAACAAAGTATTAGGACTACACTTTAGTGGACATCCCTCTATACTTGAATGGTACAATGATGCAAACTGGATATTAAATTCTATTGATTTCAAATCTACTAGTGGACATGTCTTCACACTAGGTGGAGGTGTAGTTTCTTAGAAGTCTTCTAAGCAAACTTACAGAGCTTACTCCACCATGGAAGTTGAATTTATAGCCTTAAAAAAGGCTGGGGTTGAAGTTGAATGGCTTTGAAACCTTTTGGCTAACATGTCTATATAGCTCAAACCAGTCTCACCAGTGTCACTAGATTGTGATAGCACAATTGCAATTGCTAGGGCTGAAAATAAGACCTATAATGGAAAAAACAGACATATTTGTCTAACGCATAATGTGGTAAGGAAATTGCTTCGAGATGGTGTAATAACCTTAGATTTTGTAAGGTCAAAGACAAACTTGGTAGATCCTCTGAAAAAGCCTTTGATTAGAAGGTCAGTGTTTAAATCATCAAGGGGGATGGGGTTAAAGCCCACTAGGTAGACAACTAGTGTTGGCAACCTAACCTATGTGACTAGAGATGCCAGGGAATAGGTTTAATGGGTAAAAATAAGTCACTACAAAGTTTGTTGAGAGCACTGTCACTTGTGCTCCATCCTTATGATGATGATAGTGCTTACTACAAATGTAGGCACCTAAAATTTATGTAAATTGAAAATAAAGGCCTACACTCTCATAAGTTACATAAAAGACCCAAAAAGTCATATATAGGCCTCACACTCATAAATTAGACCTAAATACATGGACAAGTCCATTTGGGCCTAGTCCGGGTTTTTAAACAATAACTCAAAAGACCAAGCCCACATGTTTCAAGCCCATTAGCAAGCCCAAACAGTTTGCATGGGACCCATATGAGAGGGATTTGAATAAAATCAAATCTAAATTCTCTTAGGTAAAGAAAGAAGGTTATGTCACTCATGGAATACAAATACTTCCATAAATTTCCCTTATCTCTAAACAAGGAATGTGCAACCACTCTTTTAGACTAAAAGGGGTAAAAACATCTAATTAACACCTTATCAAGAGTTTGCCAAGATTCTAACCCTATGTCTATAAATGCACCCCTTTCACATAAAGAAATGACTTTTGACAAAAGATTTCAGGCAAGAAGCTGTAGAGAGAAGAAGACTCAAAAGCATCTCATAGTTTTTCAAAGGCTTGAAGACTCAAGGCATACTTTCCAGTCTCTCCATCGACCACAGTTTGTTGCTAGAGAGCATAAGACATCTTACACCTTAGAAACACACCATAAATCTGGCTCTGATTACGAGATTTGCGGTATCTCTCTCCTTTTTGGATAAAGCGTGAAGCCCCTAAAAAAGTGATTCCCCTATAATCAAGAATCATCAACACCTAAATCCAAGAACCCTTGGATCTCCATCGAAGAGAATCAGAGGTTTTACTCTTTTTGTAAAAGAGTGTAAAATCAAAGAGTTGTATTTCATTCATTTAATACAAAAGATTCATTTATTGAATTTATTACATATTTTTCGTGTTACGGATTTACGCATAAAATTTGTGTTGATAGTAGTGTATGTTAATTTGAGTTTTATACTCTTAATAGTCTATATCCTTTATAGGTGATGTGCTTGAGTTGCAATGCACACTTGATAGACTCACCAAACCGAGAACTTTTCTATAGACAAGGGTTAAGGTTTGGATGTCATGTATGATTAGTTTGCATAAAAGAACTTTGGTTCAAGTATTTCATTACACTAAAATTTTGCAGATCCCATCTTGACTATCCTAAGTGTTGATTTAACTCCAAAAGACATAAGCACCAAGGACCATGACTCTTACCTTGAGTCTTTGATGAAACTTTATTGAATTCGAATTATGTGGCGGAATTGTTGTATTTTATATATGTAATTCAAATTCAATACATCAATAACTAGAGAAATTAATAATATTATTAATAATATCTATAGAAATTAAATGTATTAATTACAATATAAACTAATTCTAAGATTTTAACTTTATTTGATTTGTCATTGATTGAAATAATGTCCCAATCATGGACATTCCTTTATGGGCATATTTTTTATTTTATAGAAGATTATTCTCCTATAACTAGCAGGAACGAAACTCATAGAAGTTTAGTCCCACATTGCTTAGGAGTAAGAATTTTATCAAGTATAACTTATAAGGTATTTTCTTATCTTATGTATTATGCACTTAGAGTTAAGCCACTCTATAGAACACATGTGTGTGCACGCTGAGCCAAGTTGCGCTGTGTTGTGTTGTGTTGTGTACATTTAGATAAAGGTCTTGAGCTAGACCTTTATATATTTGTCTTTTAATTTTATTTTTTGTTTAATGGAAAAAACTTGTTTTTTATAATTAAGAAAATGAGTTAATTGGTCTAGCCATTTTTTGGTTGTTAAAGAAACATAAATAGTCTAACCATTTTTTGGCTATTAGAGACAAATAAATGGGCTAGCCATTTTTGACTGTTGGAGACAATAATAGGCCATAAATAGGCTCCAACAATTATATGAACTAACTCTATAAATACCCAAGAGAATATGTGGATGAGATGTGAAAAAACATATTGATACATATACATTAGAATCGCTATATGAAATTTTGTCTAAGATAAAGCACTATAGAAAGTTCAATAGGCCTCTGCTATTTTGTGTGAAATAACAGGGACGTTACTTGAGGCCATTGAATCTTGAAGATTGATTGTCAACAACCTTTTTGCACTAAGGAAGAGATCTAAAAGAGAACGCGGAATCAAGTTCAAGAATAGTGTCCCAGATATGCCTCGGTCAATACTACACATGTACCATTGTTTCATTTTATTATGAAAATTTTGTGAGTAGTTTCATACAAATTTTGTTATAATCCATCTTGTAATTTGTGTTATTGTTTAACAACATGAGATATTATTTTGAGAACAGTTGTTCTATTCTAGACTTGGTCCCTATTTTAATATAATAGTTTGTTATTTTTCCAAAAAAAAAAATTGATGGATCAGCACTCCATTATATCTAATTTTTCGTGAGCTAAAGTATATCAATATATTTTATTTTAAATATAGTTTTCCTATTTAAAATAAAAAATTTGGAATTTATTAATACAACCAAATTTATAAAATATTAAAACAATTTTGGTAAAAATGACATAATTTTTATCATTTTCATTTATTACAAACAATATTAATAGCAAAAGCATCACAAAATAGCGTGTACAAGCCAAGACATTTGCAAACTACCTCAACCCTTGGTTCTTAATTTTGTCCAAATTGATTGTTAAACTGTGGGAACACCCACTTTGCTCATAAGAATTGAGTGTTAAACAAATTTACATTAGGACTCTACCTAACTCATCTGGTTTACTTACAGAAAAGGTCCCTACTTGTGGTGCACCCATGAGCGCCCACTCCGGCTCAATTCCCTGGTTCGAGTGCCAAGCCTTCGTTTGGGTTCGGGGAATTTGACGCTTTTGTTTAGAGTTGCCACCAACTTGGAGTTAACCGACAGAGTTGGACATCGGTTCTCCTCTTTAGAGAAGAAGATAAATCTAAACTTGAAAGTCTAGGGTTTAACTCCTAGTACTGGTTTGAATTCTTGAGATTTAGGGTAAGTTGTTTGGTTGCACTTAGAGAAGGTATTAGGCACCCAAAATACCCACCATTTTAAGGCGGCTTCTCCCATTTATATAAGTTTTAAGTATATGTCTATGTCCATGCTTTGTTAATTGAGAATTAGAATGTCTAAACTTCATTTAATTTGAATTAGAGGTTATCTAAATTTTTCTTAGACTTAACGCCTATTTTTGCTTTCAACGCCTGAATTTAATTCAGGGTGAAAAACAAGCGGTGGTTTATGAACAATCCATTAATTGTTCTTAAGTTTGTCTTATTCTAAATGTAAGATACCCCTCATAGGTTAGGTCTTTAAAGGGATGATGAACCCCTCTAAATGGCTTGCTAGTTTACTCCTTAGGGTTAGATGTTAACCCTAAAAGAAGGGAGAAAAAAGGGAAGAAATTAATTTTTCTGTTTTATAGGCCTAACACTTGTTTTTTTATCTCAACGCCTGTTTTTCAAATACTTGAATTTAATTCAAGGTGAAGAATAGGCATTGGAGAATCTAATCAGAATAACACCTTTGTGCAATCTTGTAAGGTGGTTTGGTGGGTCCCAGCACTATGAGATTTATGGTTTAAGGAAGGGAAAATCTTCTAGGGTTACACTGTGCAACCTTATAGGTCCTAGGTATATGCTACATGAAGATATGATCTACTAAAGTGGGCCATGTAGTCATCTGTCACAGGCTTAACGCTTGTGTTTTAGTCTGACGCCTAATTGTTCAATGTCTGAATTTTAATTTAAGAAGAAATAGGCATTGGGTGCTGAACCAACAACTTACATGGGTTTTTGGGTCACCATAGTGGGGCCTAGAAGGGTGGGGTCTCTCCTAGGTTTAGACACTAGTCCTTGGGTTGACTCACACTTAGACAGCTTTTTTGAAAAAGGTGAATTTTAATACGCAGGCTTAACTCCTAAAAGTCATCACAACGCTTGAATTTTCATCCAATGCCTATTTTTTTAAATTCAGGCGTTGGGACAAAAATAAGGGCCCAGAGAGGTGCATACTTACAAGAATGGCTCTTAGAGGTCAAATATACCTTGGAACAGGGTCAGAGAAGAATCATGGCTCCCTAGGGTAGGTCCCAGATCCCAATGCCTGTTTTTCCTTCTGACACCTATTTATTCAACACCTATTTTTTAATTCACTAAAAAATAGGCATTAGTTATTGGGAGAAAATCCAACAGTTGGATTTATCGATTTTGGTGCCCTTAGGGTTTTGAAAAAATCTTAAAATTAAGCATGCTATCAGGGGAGATATATATGAGCATCATATAAAAATTTGAACTTCAAACCATGTATAGAAAATTCAAACAAAATTCATTAAATATTCATTAAAACTAGGTCTAAAAAGACCCAGTTTGTTGGGTCTATTTGGGAAGCCATCTTGAGACCTTCCACAACTCCTAAATTCATAAAATTAAATCCACAACATCATGTATATGTCTATTCTAACATAATAAAATTTGGGTCCAAGTAGTTTTGTACAAAATTCACAATAAAATCGGTATTAAAACTAGTAAAAAATAGAAACAAGTAGAGGCTGTTGAGCCTCTACTGTGTACCCGAATTAAAGTAGTGCTCTAGCATGACTTGGACAGCACAACAACATGTAAATTAGACATATGTTGAAGAGGCGGATGAATTGGACATAGGTTTAGGCTTACCTTGCGCTATGGTTGATTGAATCTTCCCTTTTTTTCTTCTTCTTCCTCTTTTTTTCTTTGAAAGTTAGGGTTTTATGTTGCCAACCCAACCTTGAACGATAGGATGATGTCTATCATCATCCTATGATAAAATGGAGGGTTGAGATGGAGGATAAGGTTTGCTAGATGGAGGGATAGGATGATGTCTATCATAATTTAGGTGGAGGGCTAGGATTCAATCTCGATGAAGGGTTGAGATTGAATTAAGCTAAGGGGCATGGATTGGTGACTTGGCTACATGGAGGGCCAGATTCAGAGCTAGGCCATTGGATTAAAGGTGAGATGGAAGGTGTGTTATTGAGCATGGATGGGGGGAGTGTATGAGAGACATGGGGGATGCCTTTCGGCAAAGTCCCATTGATTGCAAAGTTCAATGGGATGACATAGGATACGAAATGAGGGGGCTATAAGGGGTTCCATAGGGATTTAAATTTCAAGATTCACATCCAAGGGAGGGGAGTGAGGAATCTTGTGGGAAGATGCCCATCTAAAGGTTGCCAAAAAATGCTTAAAGATGAGAATGTATTAAATGCAAATATCTTGATTTTTAGCTCATTATGAATAATATCTATTTTTTGACTTTTTTAAACCCTCTCTTTGTCGCCACTCCTCGTGAGCTCAGAAGTCGACCTAGTCAGTGTCAATTTTAAAGGTCACAGAAGCTCTGGTTGCACTAGTCTAGTCAACCAAATTCAGAAAAGGGTAAGGGGTGAAATCAGGGTTTTTTAGCCTAAAAAGCTCTCAGATGTAATTTGAGTGGGTAAGATGGTAAAATTGATCTAAGAGTCATTTAGGGACAAATGATACCAGGTCTAGGTGATTCCTAGCTTTTAACTATGCAAGATTACAGTACCCGAGCAGGAAATTAGGTTAAAAACTATTTTTTAGCGATTTGACAGAATCGTATAGGGAATGCAATTGGTTTTTCTATAAAATGCCACCTTGGGTCATATTTGGGGGATTTGAATTTCTGAGGAGTCTTGAAGCTATAGGAGTTGATAGATTGGCTGTTGGATTTTTGGACAGTTGTCGAGGTTTTTCGAAGCAAAGTCACTTAAACAAATTATGTTTCTATAGCTGCCTGAAGCTTGGTGAAATTGAATGACCTAGCAATTTCTGAATCAGGGGTTTATGAAATGTTTTATTGAGGGTAGGGGTGATTCTGAGAAAATGGCTCTGACTTTGTTGCATTCTAAGTCCGATAGAATTTTTAAGGGCATTTCACATGCCAAATACAGACAATACACATTTTTTCTTTGTTTGGACAGAAATGACTACTTGGACCATATATTTTCTACAAAGTAGGGTGGGTCTAATAGTCTTGAGGCTCTGAATTTAGAGTGGTGTAACCACTGATTATCTGAATTTCTGATTTCAGATGCATTCCTAGGAGTCGGTCGAGCACCTGATTTTTAGACTTGATTTGTCCTGCTTTTTGGAGTATTTGAGGAAATCTTAGTAAATAGATTTTGTAAAAGTCCTTGCTCCTTAGACAGCTTTTCGAAGGCCTAGAGATTATGAAAAAATGGACATTAATTGATCCTAATTTGGAGGTCTGAAGAATATTCTGGCTTTATAAAAGCAAAAAGTAGGAAGATAGCCTTTTGACCTTTTGGGGAAAATTTGAGGTTTCACGAGGTTTGAGACTTCAAAATTCTCTTCTCAGACCTAGAGACTTGAAGCCAAGGCTGAGGTCAAGACATGGCGACTAACATTTCTGAATTCAGAGATCGGATGAGTTTCTAAGAGCTTTAATAAAAGTCATTTCTTGGTTAGGGTTATCATAGATTAATAAATTGGTTGTTGCCCTTCTCGAATAGTGTCTGGGCGGTGATGAGTTCCATAAAGTAGGGAAACTCAAGGATGCATAGGATTTGAAATTACACCATTTGGACCATTGGAGATGCTTCATGGGTCCTTTAAGGGTCCAAGGGTCATTCTTTGAGTAGAAAGGGTAAAATGGTAATTTTTTGCCTGCGGGTCAAAAAAAGTAAAAATGTGAATTCCTTACTTGTGATGCTTCATGACAAATAATCTTATGTAGGTGAAGAAATTCAGTGATTCGGATAACAGATAGTGAGTATTGAGTCTTTGAAGGCATAGGGGCAAAATGGTAATTTTTCCATCTATGATGCTTTGCTAGAGAAAGGCTTACAGGAGGTGGAAAACCTATTGATGACTTGAATGGGATTATAAAATGTGGACCCTCAAAGTCATGTTGGTGTTTTTTATTGGAATTAGGGTTTAATCTGAAATGGCACATTTTGGGTTGTAATATGGTGTTTTGACTGGTTCATTTGCAACTGGAGTATCTGGAGTATCTGGAAAGACTTCTTGGGGGAAGCCTAACCTCCTAGAGTCTAGGTTTTTTCTTCTTAAGCCAAGGGTGCTTAGAGTCTTGATGCCTAAATGCTATTATGCTGTCTTTATGCTATCACATGAACCGAGTCAAAATTTGGGTGCTGACACTACCAAAGACCAAAAAATAGCCAGTTGAGAACCTAGTATTCCGACCATGCCCGGTCTCAATTTGAGGCCTGCACAAAGAATCTGATTTTCTCCCATCTTAATGCACCCTGTTAATAGTTGCTGCTGCCAAACCCAAAGTTAGTTTTGGTTTCACGTGTAGTTAAAATCCTATTAGCGAAGTTGGGCTCTCTAAGACGGAGAATGATTTTTTGTGTTGATACAGATGGAGAAAGATTGGTAATGACGGGCCTCTGAGGACCAATCTTGATAGGTGATGGTTCCCTTAGTCTTTCCCATGTCAACGTGGATGCTATTCTTTCTCACATGCTCTCTTGGTTTTGTGGTCTAAGCCTCCTTGTTGACCATCTTCAAGTTTGTCAATAATGGCACAGTAGTTCCTCCAACAAACTTGTCTTTTGAAGTGGGACCTGTTGCTTCATTTGAATTTACATGATGACTAAAATGTAGGCCAGGCTTATCGTTTTTGCAAATGCCAGATGGCAACTGCTCAAATCGTCCATCAGGATAGAGTTTCTTCAGCCATTTCAGTCTCTGTAAGATAATGATAGGTCCGTTATTCATGTACTTAACCCAAAAAGAAAAAGCCATCTTGAATTTGTGTCCAACCAAACAAATTTTCAGAAAAACTATGTGGATAATCAACTTTAGCAAGAGATATAATTAGAATCCAACAACTTATAAATAATATCAATAACATATTCTAAGAAGAAAACATTATTTCTTTACTAAATATTTTATAAATTCCAAAAATCCACCTAGCTACCAAAGTTGCAAAACACTTCATATGATAAACTATGTAATGTAACTAATGGCAGTATATTATAGTAATCACTTGGCGAATGCATGCCATCATGAAAGTGTTGGAATATTTTAATTTAGGAAATAAATTAGGGTTGCGTAAAACCCTATCCCTCAATTAGGGTTGCCGCACTCTTTTATTAGGGATGCCTTATCCCTTTATAAATATTATTATTAAAGAGTGAACAAAGGGGGGATTTTTTGAGTGTGTATATTGGTGGCTGCATTTTAAGGTTTTCTCTGAGAAAATAAGAGGAAGAAGAAAAAGGTTGTTGCGTATTCCAAAGGGAAATCTCTAACACAGAAGAAAAACATTGTGATCTTCACTTTCTTAATCTCTCTCTCTCTCTTTCTTCTCTTTGTATATTCGGTTATTGAATTAGGATTTTTTTCCTTGAGAAGAACAAAGCCTTGAGTTATTGTAATCATGACTCTTGCTTGAATTCACACTCTTCAAAAGAGGGATCGTTTAATTAAACAGGGTTACATCATCATGAGATTCGGAATTTTCCTTGACAGAAATCACCTTGATCTCTTGAATGATCTTGATTTGATAAAACCTTCTATAGCGTCATTATGATGCTGGATTTTTTACAAAATTAAACCCTGAATTTTTGGGCTTTAAGAAAAACAGTGATGTTTCTCTATTAGAGAGTGCAAATCTATAGAGAGATAAGGGTTCTACCTGAGATAGATTGGATCCCAGAGTTAGCTTGGCCGTTATCCCATGCAGTTATTGGATAGCCTCGACTATCTTCAAGTAACATGATAATGACACCTTCAATGCTTGGATGAATCGGTTAACTTAACATAAAATTGAAGAAGACAAAAAAAGAAAGTAAGAAAATTGTAATATGAAGATTGAATCGCGAATAAGAGTGCTAATTGTGACTAACCAACTAATCGCAATTGAACTGGTGAATCACAATGGGCAGTATTAGTTGTGACTAGGTTGTTGTTGGCGACCGATACTCATCCACGACTGAGTTTGGAAAATAATTTTGTTTAATAATTCCATCTTTGTTGAGTTCCCCCGCCCCCCGATAAACTAACAATTAATTTGAAGATAAGTCTCACTCTTGTGGTAAAACTGAACTTGTGAAAGTTTAACTCATAACATGTTAACTTAGTTTGATGGAGATTGGTGCAATGAAGAAACAAAAAATAAATTTTTGTATGTGTGATTACAAGTTAATTCTAATTGACTTATAAACCCCCAATGTCTATTGTGGAATGTGTTGTTGTCACAGTATTCACATGCTCATTTGTAAGATATTACTTAGAGTTGTTTACAAATGTGGATTATACTAAGTTTTTGAGTGACATAGATGCTCATGAATAATGCTATGAGTATGATTTATATGGAATGGATTCATTGATGACAATTGACCTTTTTGGAGGGATAAATGAATATATCATAATTGTTCAGTTTCTTTGAGAAAAACAAGATTGCTAGGGTACATGTGACTGTATTAATGTCAATATGCTCAACTGATGAGCTAATAAAAGTTTCTTTAAGAAACTATGAAATGACCAAACAGGTCAATAAATGATGTGGGTGCGCTACACTTAAAAGGAATAGTTCAATTTGACAATACATTGTGTTTTGCTTGTGTCCTCTTATGAGATGAGACCTGACATTGATGTCGTTCCTAAGACCCAATATGGACTTGCAAGTTTAACCACAACTTGTCACATATAAAAGGCTTTAAACACTTGGAAAGAGATGGGAAACTCTTTTAATAAGGATGAAAGGTCAACCTAACCTATATAGTTAAAGAATTTAATTAAACATAGCTAGTGCATGTTGTCTCCAAATCAATGACAAGAATCCTTATGGCATAAAGTTTGAGATGTGTTAACTAATCTTGAGACATGCATGGTCCGTCATTTGTAAAATGACAAGAATGTATTCTACCCACAACTAGGATGAATGTTAGGACATAAATGATAAGAATTCTCCCTCTAGAATTGTCATATAATCAAAGTAATCTCTGCAAGATTGATCACCTTTAAGAAGTCTTAGATGTAATTAACATTAAGGAGATCCACATCTCATGTGCTTTGTTGAAAGCAAGTTCAAACTCAAGATTGTGTCTAAATTTGAAGAGTAAAGGTTGACCAAGTTTAGTGTGTTCATTAATTAGAGTTTGTTATATCCGGTTCTGTCAAGTTAATGCATGCCAACTTGGGACACAAAGGATAATTAAAATATTTGGGAATATGGAGATTAATAAAAATCTCAATGAATTATCAAGGACAATTTAATATAGGGAAGAAACTTCCATGACTTGATTTTAAGATCGTTTTATCTAATCGAGATTGTGACTTTTGAACTCAATAAATTCTAGACACAAAATAGAATTTGTGTGATATCTCTAACATTCCATTATAGATGGAGTTATAATGAGATTATACCACATTA
>JAOXJP010241315.1:0-37605 GCA_025762735.1 Platanus orientalis | reverse complement strand
GTTATGACTATTTTACCACAAAGTGTATGCGCTGATATTACGCCTAGACTAATGATCTAACTTAATGAACTAAAAATCCATGATAGTTTTGCGTGCAAGTATACAAGTTTTGTAGGACATTACAAGATCGAATTCATAGGGATTAACTTGTGAAAAAAAACAAAGATTACAGATAAGAAAAAAAATGAAAAGAGATCTGATTTAGGTTTCCACACCATAGTATGGAGCAGCAATAATGTAAAATTAGAAAAAATATATTAAATAGACCTAAGGCTTTAAGGATCCATTTAATAACTTATAACTTATTTTGGATCAAATTATCACGGTTAGAATCGAATAAAGATTCTACCTAACCAAAAGATCACACTATTAAAATATCATAAACAATTACAGAATTGAACGTTTGGAACAGTTATGTAATTTGTTAACAAGTCACAAGGACTTTCTAAGCATTTATTGTACCCAGATTTAACGATAAATCAAAAAGAATTTATAGACTTGAACATTTAACAAAAGAAAATAAAACATCCAATAAAACAAATATTGTATTAAAATCCAAAATAAAATTATAAATGACTAAATTTCACCTCTAACCTTGGTCTAACCTTTAGCTCATCATCTTTTCAATATAAACTATAAAAATAAAAAACTAAAACCCTAAAAATTAATAAATAATAAAGAAAAAAAAAGTGATAAATTTGTGCATAGACATACCCCTTTTATAGAGAAAAAGTGAAAGATGTCAAAAGATCTCCAAATTTTCAGCAATCTCATCATTCCAAATTTATTCAACCTTACATTCTATGTTTTATCATGAAATTGTCTGAATTGGCATTTCTTTGTAAAATGCAAATTTATAGAAAATTGAATCTTCTTTTCAACTCCACCAACCTTACCTTAATTCAAATTTTGAATCAAAAGTTGTAGCCAAAATACCGAACATGACTCAAAACCTCATTTTCTAGCGAATTTTTTAAAATATGCTTGAAATGAAGATCTTTTTATACATGATACCCACACATTTTTTACTTATTTGACTCATGGATGAGCTGGTCCAATGTCTAAACATCCTTATCTATAAATCTTGACCCTTGAATTCCCTTAGATGCTTGATCTTCACATGATTGGAGTGGTTGGTGTTAATCTTCATCTTTTGATATCATCTCCATTGGTAGGCTTTATTAATGGGTTTCAAACTTCAATTGAGTTTTCTTAAGTTCTTATAAGAGAAAATACATAATTTAGTATAAATACATATAAAATAAATGCAATAATGCTTATTTTAATTATGATAATTATGTAATTTTATGCAATTATCATCTGTCTGACAGTACTTTACCTACCAAGCTTCTTCTCCAGTCACCAGACTCCACCAAGTCATCCTTTTGAACATCAATACTTTTTTTGGTAGAAATCATCTTTCAAAAACCTCTAAAAATTTTCCATAAAAACATTTTGAATCTCCATCTCCATTGTTGTGAATTTCCTGAAATTGTTTCCCAAATTTTACGTGAAAGGGAAGGAACATATCATACAAACATGAAAGAATACCCAATATAAGTGGGATCTAAACCTAGCGAGACCTTGAGAGTAAAATATCTTCCGGCTGACATTCCGATTATGAAAGTTTGGAACCTTTCAATGAAATGGACTTACGAAGATCTTGCTTGTATGTAGGGGTGGCAATTCGTGTTCACGGGTCGGGTTCGTGTCAGGTCGAGATAGGGGTATAACACTAAATGTGTCAACCCGAACCCAACATGTTTATTAATCGTGTCAAAAGCTTCAACCCTAACACGACTTGTTTAATAAATAAGTAACACGACACGACCCACATAACCTGTTTAATAAATGGGTCGTGTCAGGTTGACACGAACACGACCTGTGTAACCCGTGTAATAAATGGGTCATGTCAAGTTGACATGATTGAACACGACTCATATTGAAAGATAAATGCATTTAGGGCTTTTTTTTGTATATTTACTAATCTATCATTGTTAATTTTTTTTAATTACTTAAAATTCAATTTTATGGTGGATAAAAAAGTAATTTAGTATATGGGTTAAACGAGTTGGGTCATAACGTGTCGGGTCAATACAACCCGAATAATTAGTCGGGTCAATTTGGGTTGGTTGCGGGTTAAGCGGATCAACCCGAAATAACTCGTTTATTAATCGTGTCTAAACGGGTTGACTCGTTTATGACATGAACCCGATTACATCAAAGCCTAACCCGCTAATTCCATGTCGGGTTTGCGTGTCGTGTCAACATTGCCACCCTTAGCGGTTAGCCTCAGAGACTAATCTTTGCAATTCGGGTTAACCATCTTTTCCAAAATATTTTTGATTTCCCGATTAGTAAGCTCAACTTGTCCAGTTGTTTGTGGGTGATAAGGGATTACAACCTTATGTGTTGTACCATATTTCTTCATCAAGACCTCAAGAGGCCAGTTGCAAAACTGCAATCCTCCATCACTTATGAGGGCTTTAGGTAGTCCAAACCTTGACAACATATTTTCTTTTAAAATTTTCAAAACTACTATATGATCATTATTTTTACAAGGAATAGCCTCAATCCATTTGGAGACATAATCTATAACTACTAGAATGTAAAGATTTTCAAAGGAAGGTGGGAATGGACCTATGAAATCGATGCCCGAACAATCAAATATTTCAACAACCAACATTGGGTTTAAAGGCATCATATTTCGATGATTAATTCCCCCTAAATTTTGACAGGGCTCACATGCTTTGCAAAAATGGTGTCTTTAAAGAGGGTAGGCCAATAAAATCCATATTGCAAAAATTTTGCAATGGTTTTCCTTAAAGAAGAATGGCCACCACAAACCTTAGAATGAAAAAATGAGATAACACTAGGTATTTCATTATTAGCGACACATCTCCTAATAATTTGGTCAGGGTAATACTTAAACAAATATTGATCAACATAAAAGAAACTACGTACTTCAACAAAGAACCGTTTTTTATCTTGTCCACTCCAATGAGATGAAGTTTTTCCTATAACAAGAAAATTAACAATATCAGCATACCAAGGTAAAGTAGAAACAACAAAAAGTTGATCATCAGGAAAATAATCCTTGATTGGCATGGTATCCATAGAAGAATCAAAAGTAAGTCTACAACAAGTGACTAAAGGATCAGAAAAACATGACATATGAAATTGGTCATGAGCACGTGTCTCAATATAGTTGACTTCTTAAACCTCATCATCATCCCTAGGTTGTTTGCAAGTATTAAAAATGTTTTATTATAGGGTCACGTTTCCAAAAGATAATTTAAGTATTAAAAATTCACCATTGCACATCATCTTTACAAACTGACACATTTTTGGAGTTAGACTTTTATATAAAAAACTAATGATGCACCAAGTTTCGTATCTATGATGTGGACACACATTTAGTAAATCTTTAAAACGTTCCCAACATTGGTAAAAAGTTTCATTATCTTTTTGTGAGAAATTCATGATTTGCATTCTGAGAGCATTTGTCTTATAAATTGGATTTAAAAAAAAAAAAAATTCAGTTTGCATCTCTTGTCATATGCCTATAGATCTAGGCCTTAAGGAATTAAACCAAGTTTTAGCCTTCTCCTTGAGAGAGAAGGGAAACAACTTTAACCTAATGGTTTCTTCTCTCCGGGACTAGTTATGGAAAGTTGCACAAACCTTTTCAAATTCTTTAATGTACAAATAAAGGTCTCAGACTCTAATCCATGGAATTTAGATAACAATGGAATCATGCTAGACTAAAATTTGAAATTATTAGCATTTAAAGGAAAAATAATGCAAGATGGTGCATTACTCCTTGTAGGCTGCAAATAATCTCTAATAGTCCTAATGGGTGGATCAGATTGCACATCATTATCCCCATGATTACTCTCATTATCATCCATGGTATCAAGTGTGTGACAATGTAGAGAAGAATAAAATGAATTGTCAACCAAATTCTCAGAATCAACTATAACTAAATGATGATTATGATCACGATACCAAAGTTCTATAAACAAAATAAGAAAAAAAACTTCTGGAAAGAGTTTACCGGATTTGTGAAGAGATTCACAAAATACAACAAACCTCCACCAATAACAATAGGCTCCTCTTTGTTCACAGCGGGTTCCTCGGCAACGACGCCAAAAACTTGTTGTGACTTTTATAATGCTCCCAAGTGCAGGATGTCTCGAAGTAATATTTACTCGGTGAGTCTGAGGTCGATTCATAAAGAATGGATGATCTTTAGAAAAGATTAATGGTGAAAGTAAAATGAAGAGAATTAATTATGACCTTTTTATTTCCTTAATTTCAAAATTTTAATTTTGTTGAAAATACTATTTTGTAAACGCTAAGGTTTAGAGGTCCGCTCACAACAAATCTATGGTACTTGTCAACAATTCAAATTTATAACTCAATTGAAATACATACGAAGGATGATTCTAATCGGATGATTAACAAATTATTTTCTTAAAATAAATTCTCAAAATATAGATTCATAAAATTGATTGAATTGATACATAATAAAACTACAATTTGATTCATAAGGAATTCTAAGCATTCACCGTACTCATAGAACAAATATTTTTCTAAATAATAAAGTCAATCAAAGATATAAAAAATTACATTAAAACAATATAAAATTGTCTAGCAAATACTAGAGAAATGTTGTGGCTTCAGTCCTAGTCTTAGCAAAAGATTTAGAAACTCATAACTCAAAAGAAGTAAAAAACTGAAGAGGAGGAAGAAAAGTTAAGAGAAAAGAAGATATCCTCAGGTGTAGCCCCTTACTCCCTTTTATATGTTTTTAGGGTTTCTACAGAAAAGGGAAAAACATGAAAAATTGGAGAGTGAATCTGCCAAATCCCGTCATCAACATTTGGGTCGACTTCCAACTCGATTTTGACATAAAAAACGTTCGAATTTGCTTCTCTCCGTGAAATGCAAAGTTGTCGAGTTTCGAATTTTCTTTCCAGAGTTGCATATTTTATCTCAATCCGATATCGGGGTAGAAAGTTATGGCCAAAATATCGCAGTTGAATCAAATTTCTCTATCTAAATTTCTTTCCAATTTTGGAGCTACGGATTTCTTTTCTTAGATTTGGGTCCCACACGATTGGTTGGTTGATTTTTAAATTTCTACAAAATAAATTATACATTAATACACTATTTTAATCATAAGAATAAATATTGAAAAATCTCATATATCAATGTATAAAATGCATAAATAAGTGCAAAATAGATGTGATAATGCCTACTCAAACTATGATAACACTACAATTTTAAGCTATTATCAAAGAGCTTTTATATAAGCAAATATAAGTGAAGCTTAAACAAGGGTTTTCTCACTTGGAAGAGGTTTTTCAATGATTCAAATATGGTGTGGAGGTCAAGATAAGAAATAGAGTATAACTAACCACAATAGTATATCCTACGAAAGCAAACTCCACGAAATATAGCAAAAGCTTTTACCTCAACCTTGAAAAATAAAGTTTGAGGGATTTGGAGTGGAGAATCAACCTTCCTTGACCTTCCACCTCTTTTAGCCTTTTGCTGGACTTCACCGACATGATAGAGAAAGACAAGTTCTTCTTCATGGACGGGTTCCAACCATGGGTAGAACAAGAGTTCTAGCGGCGTGGAGTACTTCACCTTGCCTCGGCTCTAGCGGCTTGTCAATGTCAAAGTAGGGGAGCCCTCAATGAAGCCCAACTCTAGCAATGGTACCTTGCTTTGGCTCAAAGAGGAAATGAACCAACCACTTTTCTCTTCTTTAGACTCTTAGAAGCTTGGACAGAGTGTGTGGAGCTTGTAGAGCTCAAGCTTTAGCCAAAAACCATTTGCAAATCCTTTAGAACCCTTAGGTTGAAGATAGCAAAAATGCTCTTTTATATGGGTCATGGATCACACCAACCCTTGGATAGACATCTTTCAAAATGAGAAAATGATCTCTATCGTTCATTTAATTCTTTTTGTTTTATTTCCCAGTTAGAGTGTTCCAATCCACATGGGTTGGAGCACTCCAACCTCAAGTGGAGCGTTCATCAGTATCGAGTCTGCAATTTATTTGCAAACCCAAGCCTAGCCGGAGCGCTCCAGGGGTTCCTTAGAGCGTTCCACCTTCCAAAACTTCATGAAGGTAGGGTTAGGAGACCCATAGGATTTCTAATGCTTGACTTACACTCTTTTACCTTTTTTGAGTGTGGAAGGAATGTGGATGAGTCACAAGCTCTTTAGAATGGTCCTCGTATGATCCTAGTTTGCTTCTTTGGAGCCTTCTTGGTCTTTGGAGTTAATCTCCATGAATGTGAGACCTAAGAACCTCCTAGACTCTAACATGACTCATTATGAACATGTTAAGTCCTAGCCTATCAACCTATGTATTTTTCTACTCATGGAAATTACAACATTTGTATTTACAATCTCTTCCTCTGAGAATTTCATGACAAAACTTAAAATACATTGATGGAGTACAATATGAAGTAAAAGAAGTAAAGATACAGGCTCCATGAATTGAATGTTGCCATATATCATTAGTGCACAAACTCTGGCACACCTCTTGATATATGCTTAGGATCTGCACTCATTCACTCATTCATTGGCAGTGTGCATGGCTTGGTATTCTAAAACCATATTTGACAAACACATACCCTTCTCAAACCATCATTAGCTTAGTCAAATATGAAATAAAAATGCACAACACAAGCAGGCATATGATAAGATATGAGCATGATGATAACCAATATGCCAAATATACGAAGAGTAACTCTAATAAGTACACATCTGTGTAAATGGATGTATATGAGTACAAATTGATTAATTATTAATCTTAATGTTCTTTGTTCACTTTTATGAGAATTCATTTTCTTTTAATTTTGAATAATAATTTTGAAATTTTAGTTGAACACTCAATTACTCAAACTAGGATTACTCCCCCTAAATTCTAAGTCCCGCTAGTTTTAGGGACTCGTCCATCCGAAATCTTCTCACCCTTTTTGTCATGGAAAAGAAGGGAGACAATCATAAACAGAATATCACAAGTATCTGAAAGGTAGAAACAGACAAGGAATCAAGATACTAAAAGGTAGAATATCACAAGAGAGTTCATGGGATCATGCTCCAATATATCAGCACAAAATAAATAGAAAGTCCTAGATAATCTATCCAAAATATAGGCCTAAAAACCTAGACATCCAACAGTCATGCCGCATCGCCATCTCTAATGCCATTGCTCACCTCCTCAGTCTTGGAATCCACTAGAAGATCAAGAGGCACCCCTGGAGGAATCCTACCAATAGGGTCCTGGCACCAATCGACTCATGCCACCCTCTCCTTAATGGTGTTCAGCTTGTCAGCCAGCTTCTCCATGTTGTGGATCATCCATGACATGCACAAGAGCACGGTGTGTGTATGTGATCCTCAGTGGACCAAGTCAACGAAGGCTAGTAGTCCTTAAGTCGAGTGCCCTATGGCTCAAAAGGACTAGGGACATCACTGGTAAGAACAAGAGGTGGATCCTATGTAGGTAGGGCCCAAAAACATGGGAAGCCTATGCTGCTGCTAGGGCCTCCAATGCAATGGTTGTGGCACGCTACTCATAGATCTCTCTGGTGCACTCCATGTGATTGACCGATGTCTGGTTAATCGGAATCCTCTATCTGAGGACAAATGCATCATTATAAAAATGGACGTTGCATGCAGAGAGTAATTGGGTGATCATCAGTCCATATGGGAGGTTTTGTCGTTGCATCTCGTGCTTGGCCTTAGTGAGGATGTTGTGGCAAATGATGCCAGGAATATCAACCTCCTTCTAGTTCATTAGATAACCTAGACCATGGCATCCGACATGAAAGCATCATGCATTGTCAGCAGAAGATTGGAGGTGAATATGAGGTTGAGCATACAAACTGCCATATTGCACTCAATGGCCTTCAACTTCTCAATCCAATGTGTGTGGGGATAGTCAAAGAGAGCAGCAATCTCCCGCTTGTTAAGAGAGCCAGGAGGGAACTAAACCACCTAACCACATGGGTAGCAAATGCCAAGAATGGATGAGATGAAGGTACGATCAACCTTTATTTCCACAGCATGCATGACGGTCTCAAACGTGAGACTTGGTCTATCACTTTGTGAACGTTGGCGTAGAAGAGTTGTACAACCTCCACTTGAATGTCCTTGGAGAAGATGGTGATGTCTTGCCAACTGCCAAACAAGGGGATGTGCAGGAATAGCATTTCCTCCAAGGTTTGTTGATCCACGTACCTTTCCACTGAGATAGGGCATGTAGAGAAATATTTCTCATAATGGTCAGTGTTATTTCCCTTATGGAATTGCCTAGAATCCACATGGGGCCTTTTTGAGTGAGAAGTTCTTGGTGCCACGAATATCCTCAAGGATTTGACACAGAGAGAGAGAGAGAGAGAGAGAGAGGGAGAGAGAGGAATGGGAACAACCCTCTAAAGAACTCATAAGTCTAATGAAATGAGTAGAAAGGGTTGAAAGACCCCTTTTTAACTCCCTAGTGATGGTTCATTTTTTGCAAACTGCCTAGTTACCTTGAAGCTCTCCAATCCCCTTTAGAGTGCTCTGAACTTTAAGCATTATCCCTTTGGCACTAGAAAACCTTGTTCTAAGAGCATCCCTTTATACACATTGTGTCCTCTAGGATACGTATATGCATCCGTGCACACCCAAGGTGTCCAAGAAAATGAGTCATGGAATCACACACATGCCAATGGCACCTCGAAGGTATTCAAACATTTTCGAGTCAAATGCCTTGGCGAAGATGTATGCTAGTTGATCCTCATTCGATACATACTAAAGGGAAATCGTCTTTCTTCCACCAATTCATGAATGAAATGATAACAAATGTCAATGTGTTTTATCCTAGAGTGTTGTATTGGGTTTTAGGGAATTTGGATCGCACTGGAGTTGTCGATGAATAAACTCATCGTATCTTGTAACAACTCATAGTCTTTAAGCATTTGTTTCATCCAGAGAAGTTATGTGCATCCACTTCCAAAGGCAATGTACTCTGCCTTAGTAGTCAACAAAGATATAAAATTTTGTTTGCGACTATGACACAAGACAAGACAGTTGCCTATATAAAAGCATCCACCACTTGTAATTTTACGGTCGTCAACATGGCCAACCCAATCAGCATCTGAAAATCTAGCAAGTACTAGAGTGGTATCGAAAGGATACCAAAGGCCAAATTCAATGGTCCCATGGACATACCGAATAACTTTCTTGACCGCCTTCAAATGAGATTCTTTTGGTGCAACCAGATATCTAGCACAGTCACCTACACTATAGGCAATGTTGATTCTACTCGCAGTCAAATAAAGTAGACTACCTATAATACTCCTGAAGTAGGTAGGATCAACATTGACCCTATCGGGATCCTTAGTGATTTTCTCACTTGTGCTTATTAGAGTATTACCTGGTTTGGAGTCAGTGAGTCCAAACTTTGATACGAGAACCTTGGAAAATTTGGATTGATTTGAAAATATTCCATCGGGGTTTATTGGATCTGTAATCCTACGAATAATCATAATTTTTCCTCTATACTCATTTCAAATTCGGATTTCATCATATGAGCGAACCCATGAGAAAACTCCTTACAAGTAGACCCAAAGATGGTGTCATCCACATATATTTGTGCGATGAGTATGTGACCATCATTCTTTTTGATAAAGAGAGTTTTGTCCACACCCCCCCTATCAAAGTGATGATTCATCAAAATCCTGGTTAGTCTTTTATATTAGGCTCGTGGGGGTTTGCTTCAGCCCATACAATGCCTTCTTCAATTTGTATACATAGTTTGACATATGAGGGTCCACAATCCCTTAGACTATTCTATGTATACTTCTTCTTGAAGTACCCCATTTTAAAGGAACTTTTAACGTCCATTTAATATAATTTGAACTTTAAATAACATGCAATAGATAGTAAAATCCAGATAGACTCTAGTTTTGCCACTAGGGCAAATGTCTCCTCAAAGTCTGTGCCCTCTATCTGGGCATACCCCTTGGCTACTTAGTCTAACCTTGTTTTTTTGTCACTTTTACATGTTCATCATAGTTAATTTTAAATATTCATTTAGTTCCAATGATGTTCCTGTCAAAGGACCTTTCAGTTAGGAACCATACATTGTTCCTCTTGAACTAATTTAGTTCATCTTGCATGACATTGATCTAATCAGGATCAATGAGAGCCTCTTCACCGTTTTGGGCTCTATCTTTAAAGTGAAACAAAGGTGACTCAGGATAGTTTCAATTTGTCTCCTTGTTATCACTCCTTCCTTGGGATCACCTAGGATATCACTCAGTGAAAGTCCTTTTATGATCATTTTCTCTTTAGGACTTCTTCATCCTTGGAGCTTTATTGTGATGACAGTTCTTCTTGTTCCTTTTGAGATCCTTTAATCTCTTTGTGAGATGAGGTATTTAGCTCATTATATGATAATACAACCGGTATTTCAACTTGTGTTGGTGTACTCTCAAGATCAATTGCTACACTGATTGACTCTTCCATTGTAAGAGTCCCTCTTGTTGAAAACTTGGTGAACTTTACTTCTTGTAGAGTACCTTAGGAAGATAGTTTCATCGTTTTTCTTGTCAAACTTCCTTAAGTGTTCTTTATCCCTAAAGACATAGCATGTGTTGTTAAATACTTTAAACTATTTGACAGTTGGCTTCTTACCATTCCAAATCTCATAGGCTGTTTTGTCGATTTCTGGTCTTTGATAGACATGGTTTGAGACATAACATGAAGTGTTTACCGCCTCAGCCCAAAATCGTTTTGCTATGTCTTTGCTTGAGAGCATAGTGCTAGCCATGTAGACCAAAGTCCTAGTCTTCCTTTCAGCCACTCCATTTTGGTAAGGAGTCTTTGGGGCTGAAAACTCATATCTTACTCCCATCTCATCACACCAATATGAGAATTTGTGATTCTTGAATTCCTTTTCATGGTCGCTTCTAATGCACTTAATGGCGAGTGCCATTTCAACTTGAATTCTTTTACACATGTTTAGGACTTTGTTGAATGCCTCAAAATTTTCTCTTATAAATGTTACCCAAGTGAAATTGGAGAAATCATCAATCACCACCATAAAGTTTTTCTTACCTCCTAAACTTTTTGTTCTTGCAAGACCGGCTAAGTCCATATAGAGAAGCTCTAGAAGTCTAGTAGTCCCTATTTGATTTGTTTTCTTATGATGGACTATAGTTTGTTTTCCCATTTTACAACCTTTACACATTGAGTTGTCAATCTTTCTTAATCTAGGAAAGTCTTTGACTATCTCATTTTTACATAGCCTAACAAGATCTATAAAATTGGCGTGACCTAACATTTGACGCCAAAGATTGGTCTCTTCCTTTTGAGACATGAAACAAGCTCCCAACTCTTGCTTATTGGGTTCTATAACATAGCAATTGTCGCATATTCTCAATTCCTTAACAATGATATTTTCTCATTTATCCTTGATTTCACATCCATCCTTTACAAAATGCACGACATAGCCTTTGTCACAAATTTGACTAATGCTAATCAAATTGTGCTTTAATCCTTGCACATAAAGGACATCAATGAGTGTGGGAATACTAGAGATCTCTATGGTTCCCTTGCCAATAATCTTAGCCATGTTTTCATCACACAAGGTGACACTCTCACTTTGAGCTTCCTCAAAATTAACAAACAATGATCTATTCCTGATCATGTGTCTAGAGCACCCACTATCAAGGTACCACCTTGATGTGCTCCGAGCTCTTAAGGCCATATGAATGACCAAGAATTCTAGTTCATCCTTGTTAATCCATGTTTTCTTCACCCAAACTTGGTTTAGATTTTTATTTATTTCATTTTGTTGGTGGGTCATTTTCTTTTTCTTCTATAGATTTTTTACTTTCAATATTTTGAAAGTAATTTCTCTTGTTGATATTTTTCCCATTATGTGTTTTCTTTGAAGTTTGATATCTTTGGGATTTTAAATCGTTAATCCTCTTTTAACAAATAACTTTTATATGCCTAGGCCACAATAATAGCAAGAGAATTGTGGTCTTCTAGGTACATAGGGTTGGTACTGTCTTCTCCTAGAGGATGAAGCAAAAGAGGATTATTGGATCCTTCTAGATTACCCATTGATATTTCTAAAAGTATAGACATTCTCTTGGAATCCTCTAGAAGATGAAGATTGGTTGGCTTGAGGTCTATTCCTAACCACTTGAACATATGATTAAGATTGTGATTGTTTTGGTCTTTCCCAAGTTCTACCTTGATTCAAGGGAGCCTTTCCCTTGTATAAGGTTTTTTGGTTCATCTCAACCTTTTTAGACCTTTGAAAAGGTCTTTGATAGCCCACTTTCTCCTTACCTTTGTATGAGGTTTGTGGAGGGGGTTGAGCCTTTTGCTTTACTTTTACAAAAGCTTTCTTTTTTCCTTGAGAAGTAGAATGGTCAAAGTTTGCGGAGTTGAATCCAAGACCACTCCTATCATCATGATCTTTGCCAATTGTGAGTATTGTCTCAAGTTTTTCATATCCTTGAGCAACCATGGATATTGATTTCCTCTTATCTTCTTCAAGCTCCTTAATTTGCTTTAGATAATCAAGAGATTTCCTTATTAGTTGAGCATAAGTCATGTTTAGGCATTTATTTATCTCATTTAAGATTGTTACTTGATCTTTTATATCATGTATGAGATAGTCATCAAGACTTGTCTTATCCTTTTCATTTTCTAAAATTTTGATCTTCTGTTCTAACTATAGAATTGTGTTGGATAATTTTTCATTATCCTCAAGAAGTTTCTTCTTTTTATTTTTCCTATTGTCTTTCTTTAGACATAGGAATGTTTTTTGCTCCACTAAATATCTTTTCTAGTTCAATTTTTTTTTTTAGCTCATTTCTTTTTTGGCTTTTTGAAGTAAGAAGATTTCTTTGAAAAGTTCATTTTCCCTTTCACTTTCCATAGGAGAGTCTTGTTAAAGGTGTGAGATGATTTCTTCCAAGGAGTTTGACCTTAGTATCAATTCCTTCATTTCTCTCCTTAGTTTCTTGTTCTTATTTTCCAAGTTAACACTTTAAAGGAAGAGCTTATCAAATGCTTCTTGGATGTCATCATCCGCTTCCTCTTCTTCAACGTCTCATTCTTTTCACTACTTGAGTCACTTGAATCCACGAGTGAACTCATTGAGGTGTTGAAAGCCATAAAGGCTTTGATTTCTTGAGAGACACCCTCATTAGTTTGAGTTTCATCTTCTGACACATTGGAGTCATCATCCCAAGTGGCCGCCATGGCCTTTCCCTTTGGCTTGTATCTCTTGTTCTTCTTATTGCCACAATCTTTAGCAATATGACCTCTACATTTGCATTCATAGCAAATGGAAGGTTTTTTAGAAGAATCATTCTTCTTTCTAAAGTTAGAGTAGGGTTTTCTAAGTTTTTTGTTCTTGAAATAATCTTTAGTATTTCTCTTAAAGAACTTTTTGAACCTCTTAACCACTAAAGCTAATTCATCATCGGATTTCTCATTAGATCCAAAAAGTTCTTCCACCTTAAGGATAATTCCCTTCTTGGTGGTAACCTTGATGAAGGCTTTAAATGTTTGAAGAGAGCCTACTAGTTCTTTTAATTTAATTGTTTCAATATATTTGTTTTCTTTAATAGCCATGGCTTTAGGTTTAAATCTTTTAGGTAGGGATCTAAGAATTTTCAAACCACATTAGATTCCGGGATGTCCCCACCTAGAATTTTCATAGCATTTACTAGGTTGGAGAGCTTAGCATAGAATTAGGAGATTTTCTCATCCTCCTCCATCCGTAGTGCTTCAAATTGTGAAGTATATATTTAAAGCTTGGACATCCTCACAACACTGGTTCCCTCATGAGTGACCAAAAAGAAGCTTCCATGCTTCCTAAGTTGTTTTTAGGTGGGCAATCATCTTATATTCATCGGGAACAAGTCCACTAGCAATGACATTCAATGCCCTATAGTTAAACTTGTGGGCATCTCCATTGGCAGTGGTCTACCCACTACGGGGTTTGTCAGAAGGCGTATAGTCATCAATTACCGAACCCCAAACCCTATGGTCAAAAGCATTTAAGAAGATCACCATGTGAGATTTCCAATAGCCATAGTCACTTCCATTGAAAAATGGAGGTGTGTTGACTGACATACTGTTGTCTTCCTTGGCCATCTAGAATTTTTTTAGGATTATTTCTAGAATTAGTTTATAGGATCTAACTTGGGTTGTTAAGCCCTAAAAGAGCAACCTTGCTCTAATACCAATTGAAATTCTAAGTGTTGCAAGAGCGACGCTCTACCAACTGAGCTATATCCCCCCGAGCCAAGTGGAGCATGCATGAAGGAGTCAAATGCTTCTTTTATTCTTTTCCCTAGTGCAACTGGGTCATCCTAGACTTGAACCAGAGACCTCGCCCGTGAAGTAAATCATCGCATCTATGATGTAGCCAATTGGGAGAGAATCATGTTAATCCTAGAGGGGGTGAATAGGATATAATTTAAATTTTAATTGTTTTACCCAAATTTTAATTTCTTTGAGTTAATTATTAATGTTCAGTTTAATTTAACTCAATTGTTGTGTTTGGTGCTCAAGGGCTAATGTTTGTAATTATGAAAATATAAAGGAAATAGACAAACACAATCACATACCACAACACAAAGATATATAGTGGTTCAGCCACTTTAGGGCCTACATCCACTTTGAACTACTCAATTTTATTAATCAAATCTCTTACAATGATTACAAGGTAACTGATCTAACCTTATCTAATCTCGTGCTTGATGTCTCTAGCAAGCACAACCTTGGATGTCTTTGAGCCAATGTCTTATATCATCACACAATATCTCCAACCGTTAAAACAAGGGAACAATGGTATGAATACCAATTTGGTTCTCAACAGCCGGATATGGTAGTATGGACAATGTGAGAATTAAAGTCCAAATTTATGGATGTGGCTCTAGGAAGACAAATATGCCAAAACGATCTAATAGTCTCTACCTAAGTTAAGGGGCCCTGGGTTATGTGTGAATGCCTCTAATGAAAGCAAATATGCATGTGAAATCACACAAGATAAAGAGCCTCTACATAGGAAAATATAAGTAAAGCTTAAACAAGGGTTTTCTCACTTGGAAGAGGTTTTCCAATTATTCAAATATGGTGTGGAAGTTAAGAAAAATAATGGAGTAAAACCAACGAAAAGAGGATATCCTATGAAAGTAAACTCCAAGAAATATAGCAAAAGCTTTTACATCAACCTTCCTTGATCTTCAACCTTTTTTCCCTAGCAATGGTACCTTGCTTTGGCTCAAAGAGGATAGGAACTAGCCACTCTTCTCTTCTTTAAATGCTTGGAAGCTTGAAGAAAATGTAGAGTGTGTGGAGCTTGTAAAGCTCAAAACCTTAGCCAAAAACTCTTTACAAATCCCTTAGGTTGAAGACAAAAAAAATGATCTTTTATATAGGTCGTGGATCACCACAACTCTTGGATAGACATCTTCCAAAACGGGCAAATAATCTCTATCATTCATTTAAATTTGTTTGTTTTGCCGCCTAGTTGGAGCACTCCACATGGGTTGGAATGCTCCAACCTCAAGTTGAGCACTCCCCAATATCTAGTCTATAGTTTTTCTACAGACCTGAGCCTAGCCGGAGTGCTCCCCCTATGTGGAGTGCTCCAACTTTACTTGGAGCACTTCGCCTTCCCATAAATTTTGAGATTGCTTTTAGGAAACTTCCAAAACTTCATGGGGGCAGGGTTGGGGAACCCATAGGGTCTCTAATTCTTGACTTACCCTCTTTTACCTCTTTTTGAGTGTGAAAGGAATGTGGATGAGTCATGAGCTCTTCGGAATGGTCCTCGCATATGATCCCAACTCTCTTCTTTGGAGCTTTCTTGGTCTTTGGAGTTTATCTTCATGAATGTGAGATGCATGAACCTTCTATACTCTTATATGACTTAATATGAACATGTTAAATCCTAGTCTATCAACCCATGTATTTTTCTATTCATGGAAATTTACAACATTTACATTTACAAAGACAATGTATCACAATATAAGTACTCACAAGTTATTAACTGCTTAATGTATGTCACGTAGTACACCAGGCTAGACATTGCCTTTGCAATAGGAATGTTGAGTAGATACACGAGTAACCCAAGTAGTATGCATTAGAGTGCATTGAATTCAGTTATGAGGTATCTGAAAGGAACCATGAACTCTAGCCTACGTTATGGAAAGTATCCTATTGTGGTTGATGGACAAAGCGATGTTATCTGGAATTCAAATTTGGACGAGTCCAAATCAATGACTGCTTAGATTTTCACTCCAGCAAGAGGTACGATCTCTTGGAAATCCAAAAGACAAATATGCTTGATCCATTTCTTGCTAGAGTCAAAGTTTGTAGCTATATCATCGGCAATACATGAAGCAAAATGGTTAAGGAATGTATTGGTAGACGTACCAATATAGGATAAACCTATGCCAATAATAACAATTTATTGCGATAATCAAGTTGTTATATTTAAAGCAAAAAATGAGAATTACAATGAGAAAGCTAGGATTGAACACCTGAAGCACAATCATGTGAGGGGTCTTATCACTAACAACATTGTGCTTGTACAGTATGTGAAGTCCAAAGAGAATTTGGCAAACCCATTATCAAAAGGTCTTAATAGGGAGTTAACCCCATGTACGTTGAGGGGAATGGGATTGATAAGCATGTAAAAAGTGTATTTGGTTGAAACCCAACCTGACTATCCAAGGTTCAATGGGAAACCAACCTAGTAACATTGTATGTTAATCAGGTTCAATGGGATAACAAACTAGATATAACTAGTTATAAACACAATTTTCATTTAATGAAATTTGTTCGTTCTATGGCAAGCCTGCAAATGGATTACTTATAGATGATGTGTGATGTTCTTACAAAAGTGGTTCCTATAGAACAATGTGTCGTCAACCTACGAATATTTTTCTCGCAAATGATGGAGGTTGAGAAATTGAGTTCTCTTAATGAGTTTTATATACTCATTTTGGGTTGGGGCAATTATATGCTCTTAATAGAAGCTCACATATTTGGGTCTGAAAACTGATCACTTTTATGAGATTTAGGATGTCTCTAGAGTGCTCAACAAACTGGGATATAGCAACGACTTTAAACTGCTAATCTGTATGAATGATTAAAACCTTGTTATGAGGACTATGCATGTGACATAATTGTTCATCAACCAAAGAACAGTTCAAGGCTTGGTGCAGTGTGTCTCAAAAAACAATCTCTTGTTTATACTATGTAGAGGTTCAAGGTTGACACCACGTTTACTTATGTGCAGCGACCTCTCTTAAAAGCCTTTAATACATGTTTTCAAAAATTTCAAATAAGTGGAGGATTGTTGAAATATTTCAATATTAGAAGGCACAGTTGCTTTATCTCCAAAATAGGAAATAGAGCAACCGTATGCCTTAAATCAATGAGGGATTGGCAACCCACCACTCCCACTTTCCTCTTATGCAAAGACATGTGGGAGAGGGTTAGGGTTTCAAACATCTCTCTCTCCCTCTCCCTCTCCCTCTATAACTATCACATAAACCAAAAAGAAGAGTGGCTTTAATATGAAGAGATTTTTGAGAGTTGTGAAACCTTGGTGGTTGCATTAGGGCTTTCTCTGAGAAAAGAAGAGGAAGAAGAAAATGGTTGATACGTGTATTTCAACGAGTTGTCTCTGACAAAGAAAGAATCATTGTGTTCATCATCTTCTTAGTCTCTCTTTTTCTTTCTTCTTTGTGCATGTAGTTCATGAGCCAGGCTCTCTTCCTTGAGAAGAACAAAGCCTGAGTTCTTGAAACCAAGGCTTCTGTTTGGATCCACGCTCTCTTCTTGAAAGAGATATTATTTGATTCAATTAAGCAACATCATCTTGAGATCCATTATTCTCCTTAAGAGAAATCACCTTAGTCTTTTGCCTGATATATAATTGAGAAAACCATTATACAATGTCCTTATGCTGTTGGATTTCCTGCAAAATTAAACCCTAAACTTTGGGCTTTAAGAACAATAGCAAGATTTCATTTGTCTCTACCAGAGAGTGCAAATCCATAAAAAGACAAGGGTTCCACCCTAGCTAGATTATATCCCGGAGTTAGCTTGACTGCAATCCGTTGTGGGTTACTAGGAGGCATCGCCTATATTCAAAAAATGTGATAACGACACCTTCTATGCTCGGATGAATCAATTCACTAAACCTAAAATTAAAGAAGATAAAGAAAACCAGGAAATTGCAAACTGAAGATTGAATTGTGATTAAGAGAACTAATTGCAACTGAACTTGTGAATTGCAATAGACAGTATCACTTGCAATTGGGTTGTGATCCACAACTAAACTTAAAAATAGTTTTTATTTATTCCATCATTGTTGAGTTTCCCACCACCATAAATCTAACACTATTCACTCACAAAAATTGAGCCCTTCCAAGCAAGGAAGAGATGATGGGGATCGAGGACATAAAATGTGAACATATTAAAGTAGATAGAAAGTAGAAGTCTCCCAAAAAACAAGACTAAAACATGATTTGTTTTTTTTTTTAAGTATACCCCAAATAGTTGATAAAATGAGAGAAAGACGACTAAGATGGTTCGGTC
Organism: Platanus orientalis; assembly: GCA_025762735.1. Classification (NCBI taxonomy): domain Eukaryota; kingdom Viridiplantae; phylum Streptophyta; class Magnoliopsida; order Proteales; family Platanaceae; genus Platanus; species Platanus orientalis. The sequence continues at coordinate 18,942 of JAOXJP010241315.1, read as the reverse complement.
ATGTGCAACAAAGACCAGTGACTACGCTAGTGAAGAGTGACATTATGCAAACTGAAGGTGCTAGAAAGATTAGAGGAAGACCATAATTGTCATAGGTTGAAGTAGAGAGGAGAAACATGACAACTTGTAATTTTAACGGATATGGCCATAAATAGAGTGGAATGGCATAACAGAAGTCATGTAGCCAACCCCAAATAGTTGGGATAAGGCCGTTTGCTGTTGTTGTTTTTAAGTAGGCCCCATAAATATATGCAGCTAAGGACCTCTTAGCTCTCCAAACATGAAGCACCTCCAAACTCCAACTTGCTCTAACAACTTCTTTATTTAATAGGTAACTAAAATCACAGAACAAAGAAAGATCGAGATGGAGTGGCAAATTATTTACAATGGATAAACTTTGGGTATTCTCTTTAAGAGATATATGTTGCGTGGACTCTCTCTTCGCTATCCCTCTTATACAAGTTGAATACAACTAATCCAATGTTCCACACCCCACAACTTCCAGTTGCCTTGTATTCAAGAGTTGTTTTGTAAATAACCAATTGATGCAAGCCATTTGTCAGTCCAAGATCATCCACAACCAATCTAGCCACTAAACTAGTTACAGATAGGTTTAATGTTAGAGATGGACCCTAAGTACCTTAATTTTCCTTGTCTGGTTGAGGCACCCAAACTAAGGATCAATGAGTATTGGCTTGGCAGCATCAAGATTAAATCTGAATCTCTAAAAATAATGTACCATGATAATCACATGCACAGACAACATGGAAGCTTTACTAAAACATATAATATTTACATATTTAGTAATTTGAAAAAACATATGTTAAAGATTGTCTTCTGGTTTACACAAGCTTTGCTGAATTCTATAAAACAGTAGTTGTGATGGATTCCATGACAGTTTAAAGTGAATTCCATGAACCAACTTTTTCCTTCAATTCTTTCGTTTATTATTTTCTGCTATTGAGATGTTTTGTTCATGTGCAACGAAGACCAATGACTGCACCAGTAAAGAGTGAGACGATGCAAGTCGAAAGTGCTAGAAGGACAAGGGGAAGGCCAAAATTGACTTGGGTTATAGTGAGGAGAGACATGAAAGCCTGTGATTTAACAACAGATATGGCCATAAATAGAGTGGAATGGCGGAACAGGATTCATGTAGCCTACCCCAAATATTTGGGATAAGGCTGGTTTTGATGTCGTACTTTATATTACATTTCTTAAACCAACTTGTTACAGCTTATTTCTTCATTCTTTCAACCAATTTGTTAACTATTAACAAGACATGGACCACCCATTTTAAACCTCACTTTCACTCGTAATAATCCCTATTCTAGATCTACTTAAAATTCTACAACAAACTTTACTTTTATATCCTATGGCCACCCCTTCTTTGTATGCACAATGCCGCCATATCAGTCCATGCAGCAATACCAAAACATTAAGATCAGTAGTTTTCACCTTGTTTCCTTATCATTTTTATCTTCACTCTATAACCCTTTCCCTTCTAATCGAAAGCCCTAAACCAAAACCTTATACCACTTTTTCCACAAATCTAAGCTGACTCTTTTGTTACTATTGAGAGTTTGTCCAACATCAGTCTTTTAGTATATCTAGCCATGTCTTGACACATCGTCCTTTCGAAAGATCAAATTGCAAAAATAGCCTCTTCTTAGAACACAAGACTTGCATGGATAAATTTAACCACACATGCTTTAAGGGACCAATCTGGATCAGCATCCAAAAACCTTCACAGAATGGCATCCAAACTTTTTTCTGCCACATGGACGGAGGATGTGGCCCATAAAGAACACCCATCTGACAAGCAACCCTCTAGATTGGTTGTGTATAGCAACACTGCCCATGTCATACATATACCATGTCTCATTGAGCATCTCCCCTATGAATGGCATCCATTAAAACTAATATTTCTTGAAGTACCAAAATAAAGAGAAAGAAGGACATTGTTTACCACAATGTTGGAAGAATATTGAGCTGAAAGTTGCCAATTGAAGACAGTGAGGTAGCAAATACATGATATCCTATTAGGCCTCCATCTCTGCTGCCAAAGAGTAAGATACCTGCCCATCCAAGCTGCTCAGCACAGCCAACCACAAAAGCTGTAACCCAAAAAAAAAACAATTAAAAACAAAAAATAAAGGAAGAAAGTAGAGGGAAAAAGAAAAGAATATAAGGCTAGATCAGACCATGATTATTCAACACAGACAATGGTCTCCATCATCCACATATAGTTATGACATGTAAGTGCTTCAAAATAGATCATTTCCCTCTCGAAGCCATCCATCTATCAGGGCTTTGCATCTTTTGATTACCAAAGGAATGGCATAGCTCTGGGACATTACTTAGTACCTGGAAATTTACAAACTGGCACAAATGCAGTAGAAGAGCATGTAATAACTTTCACCAAAAAACGCCACTATGATTCTCAATACAAATACCATGTCTGATTCTGGCGTGGGATAAACATTTGTATCAACTCATTCCAGAGAATCCATGAATTTAGAGCACAACATTTCCACAGCTAAATGACCGAACCAAAAGACAGCCAGAGGTCTGAACTAGAATGTGAAGAACACAGAATTGGGATCCTAGAGTGGTCACTGCCTTCTAAACATCTATGAAAAACAAGACCTTTGCCCATTTCTGGCTCAACCTCTAGTCATAGCCATGAAAAGTTTGAAGACAGATTTCCAATTATCCAACATAGCAATTGCCAGATTTTCAGTCAGCTGTAATTGTCATCTATTCTTATGCTTTACTTAATGAATGCTAAACCAGAGCTTAAATTCTGGGTTTGTGATTCGCTACTGCTAATTCCTCAGAAAAGCTATAAAAGGGCTACTTTAAGGTTGTGCAGGTCCACCAAGATCACCTTATACTCTTAAGTACCCACAACTCATGATCAATGAGGCCCTGGGCCACAAATTCTTCCAGATTTCTTTTGCTTACCCACAGATACAAACCAAACTTTATAGTTTGATATAAAGGAAGGTCAGACAGTGCGGCCTTAATACATTATTTGTCAATGACATGAATTCTTGGATTGGTAATGAATAGAATATTATATAGAAAGAAAAGAGTAAGGGAAAAGATTAGACTAGATCATTCCCTATTGTCAAATAACTAGATACCTGAATAACTTTCACAGGGGAGTGACAATGTTAAGAGGGCAATGGTGTAATGAATCTACATCTGCCTCCCTTTACTCTCCTCTCAGCAGAGTGGTAAAACAGCAAAGGAACATTTAAGTAAAGAATTTATAGATAAAGAAAGCATAATATGATCTTCTCTGATGTGAAAGGATTACATGGAAGATTTTTACAGGTAATTCTCACCCTTTTGTCTGATCAGAAGGAATGATCATTTTCCCATGGCAACAGAAAGAACGGAGCTGTTTAGAGTAAAATCCATCTGGCAAAATCACCATGGAGGTGCTATGTCACCTTCAAATTCATTGCTTCCGGCATACTAGCATCCCTGTTGTAACTTTTTCACTCCAATCGACTTTTAAACTATCTTTATGTGACGAATGCGATTGGTATATGGTTCAGCATCATCACTTCTATGTGCTTGAGGATGTAGAGGCACCAAATTGAATAGATATGCAGTGCTTGTGCATACACGATTTCAAAGAAAGGCTTTACAGTGTTTTGATTGATAAAGTTTTATATACGAATTCCTCCAATGATATTATCCCACTTGCCAATGTATTCACCAACCAATGTCCCTGATGGATTTCCCAAAATCCTATAAACATGAATTGAAGATCCCAAACTTCTACATAGGGTCTCTAAAATAGTTCACATCATGACCAAAGGCAATGGAACTACTCACACAATATGATCTAGCAGGGTGGAAGACCTTCATACCATGTAGCTCTTTCCCTTCTTACCACATCAAATGCAATTACAGAGATAAATCTCCGGATTGTAGAAATAGCTAGTAAAGGTAAATTGGTCATTTTATCTATTACATATTAAGATTGTTTTATTTATCTCTTGTTTAATCCTTATTATAAAGTCTTTACCTTAACCTGGATGAGTGAGGAATATGAAAGTAAAAACTCATATAGGATGCTTGCTTTTTAACTCACAAATAGATAGATTATACTTCCATGGTTTTGATCTTGGTATGTGTATTTCACCAGAGGATTCTTACACATGCAAGCTCCAAGAATCCTCCCCCTTATGGCGGTCTACCTAAGCTATTCAAGAAACATCTAATATGTCAGGTAATCAAGCTTCCATGTATTCTTTCCTCTTGAGACTTGGATGATACATGTTACCTTGAAGTAGTCTAGTTGTGGTATGTAGGTCCACTTAGGTTTCAGTTTTGTTTGGAAGAACTTCAAAGATTTCCCAATGAGAACATAGTGCATGCGAACAAACATATAAGTCAACCCAAGGCCCAAATGAAATATAAAACTAAAAGGAAAAAAGATGTGGCAAAGTGGTAAACACAATAGCACAGAATTGATTATTTCAAGTGTTTAAACTGTAGCAAAGATGGAAACATTCAGAGACTCTTTAATCCATCCCTCCATTGAGAATACTTTTTCCTTCTGGTTTATGGTAGGATAGCTCAGATCAAATTAAAGGCCTAAGGTTTGCAACTAATAGCATCATCCAAGGAAGAGTTGGCCCCTGTCTCAGTCTGGTAAATCGCTTTTTAGATAAAAGATTTGAAACAGGATATGTAAGCAACTGCTCCAAAAGATCTAAGTTGAGTAACAACTGAGGTTTTAAATTTTGGTTTAGACCTAGCCAAAAGCTAATAATTTGACAACATGCTGAGATTTCAGTTGAAACCCAAGAAAAAAAAAATCCAAATAAGGAGAATAATTTAGGTCTTAATCCTCTTTGATTTTTCCTTTTATCTAATTTGTTCTCTTCTAATTTCTTTAATGTCCTGAACTTTTCCAAACTTCAAAACCCTGGTTAGAACAGTGAATTGGTTTATCAACTGAAACTCTGCACCAAGGAAATCCCTATCCTATGTTTATGCCAACTGTGGAGAAAGTTAAGACACATTAATTCTTCAGTCATCAAGAAGTCCACGAAGGGATCTTTACCAACTTCAATCACATTTTCATTACCTACAGTGATGCTGGCCCTGTTGGAAAACCTCAAGAAGAACCACTCAAGAAACCTCAAACATTTCTGAAACAAAGTGACAAGTTAAAGGTTCTTTATCAGAGGGCATGCTATAAGCATCCTATTGAGAAAGATGCCAACTTGTTGAGTTTTGTAAAGTCGGTGTATATTCGTACTATATACTTGGTTCAAACCCTGTCTTCACTTACTAACAACCAACCACTGACCCACTTTCCTACCAAAGAAAAAAAAATCTATTTAATAGTCATTATTGTAACAAGATATTGTGAATTTCCAAAAACCACTAAATTGTATAGTTTTTCTCTTTGGTTTAGTAATAAAATCAGTGTCATTCTTAAAGGGAAAAACCACTAAATTGTTGGCAAGAAATGAAGCATGGTTTCAAGTATCAATATGTATTGGCCCGTACATCAATGGGAGGGGATTCAATAAACCCCCCGAGTTTTAAAAAAATTGACATTGTGAATTTCCACAAACCACTAAATTGTTGGGAAGCAATGACGCATTGTTTCAAGTATTGATATATATTGGTCCGTATATCAATGGGAGGGGATATGAACTAACCTTTCAGTTTTAAGAAATAGGAGTATTGCCGATACGCATCGGCACATCGATATGTATCGATGGTACGTTAAAAATTTTATAAAGGGGGGTTTTTGGGGGATCAAGATGTAGATATCATATCGATACGAGTATTGACATCCAAACCCCCATTACTGCCCCTTGCTTAAAAACATTCCAAAACCCTATTTTTGTTCAGATTTTTTGTAGATCAAGCTACTAGGAGCCAAATTTAGGACTCCACTTCACTCCATTTGAAGAAATAACAAGTATTTAGGCAGGATACAAGTATCATAGCCAAATCACCAAATTTCTTCAAAAACTTTGGTAAGTCCCTATCTTTAACTCCGATTATCTTAGATTTTATATATGTTATACATATATGGAAGATCTATAGTTCCATTGAGTTGAAAATTATTTTCAGATAATAAAAATATATTATTTTTCATTTATTCAAAAGTTAAAAAATATATATATTTTTTAAATCACACCAAATAGGCATTGTTTGGTCTGTTTTTTTTATACGAGGTACTACAACCCATGATATACATAATATGTTAACTTGGTACATTTCTAAAAAGAATCATTTTATATAATAATAATAATAATAAACACAAATAATACTAGAAAACACCAGTAAAATTGACGAAAAATCCAGTAAGCATAGAACACATTGAAACATACATAACATACTATGTATGTTTCTCTTAATTCTACTGTGCTATTCTGTAATTTTTTATAAAAATTTAATTAAAATTACTGAAAACGAAAAAAAAAAAAAAACTAAAAATTACAGCAAACATGGTAGGAGATATTGAAACATACTGTGTATGTTTTTTGTTGTATTCTATTCTGACCTGCTTTTTTTTTTTTAAAATTTTATCACATTTTTCAATAAAATTTATTTAAAAATTTAGTGAAAATTAAAATATATAGTAATGGTAGAGCTGTTCATAGGCTTTAATGTGCTATAATCAAAATTTACATCATGTAAAGTTTTTTTTTTTTTTTTTCTTTTGAAAATGGAAAAGGTGAGATTAGAAAATGTTTTTAGAGAATCAAAGTATACATCATGTGAAGTTAAAGTATGTTTGAATTTATAGAATCTCTTTTTGATTCGCAGGATTGCAAATATGCCTTGTTATTTGCACTAGAAGCAGGAGGAGGATTCAGGGGACATTGGATGGAAGCATGGGTGTGTATTGGATGGGAACTGATTTAAGACAAAGTGTAAATATTGTGCCAAGGAGATGCATGGTGGTGGGGTCTCAGAGCTGAAACATCTAGTGGGTGGTTTTAGAAATGTCCAGGCATGCATCTATTGCCCAAAGGAAGCCAATGATGCAATGAAAAAGTTATTGAGTGGGTAAAAGTAGATGAAGAAAGCTAGGAGTAAGAAGGAGGCGGAGTTTATGGAGGCAGAGTTATAGAGGCCTAGGTAGGTGGATGCAGACTCTGATGATGATGAGGGGATGGCATACCCATCCGATTGAAACAAAGTAACAGTGGTGGTAGTATAGGCTTGTAGTGAAGGCAAGTCTTGCAAATTAGTATGAGGCATAGCAACTTCACCGTGGTAGCTATTCTAGGCCAGATTTTGGGCATCTACACATGAGGGAGGGAGAAGTGGTGGCAATAGGGATGGTAGAAAGAGAGGCAGTTGCTCCCAAGGCAGTGACAGTGGCAACACCAGGGGTAGAGAGCATGGTTATCAAGATCTCGATCCAAATTGTAGGATCGCACGATTCTACGATCCTAAATCATCCAATCAATCCAACTCCTTACCAAAATCTTAGGTTACAGGATTGCCATAGGATCTCATCTTGGATCATGGGATTGATTCGGAATCATCCAAGCGATCCTGATCAATTCTACTACGATCCGACAAAAAAGCACATGTTTTCTAATTATAAAACACTAAATCTTAATAATAAAAAAAAACCCAACCCTAATTATAATTAGTAATTAATTAATAAAAGAAATAATATATGAATACGATTCTTCCTTTCCAAATTGTTCACATCGTTTTTTTTCTTCCATTGTAGAGTTCAACTATTCAAGTTGAGCAAAGCCAACCAACCCTTGTAACCTGTCTTATTTAGTTGTTCTTCAATCAAGATTCAAGAGTAGAACTCATAACAGTAGATCTAGACAATAGTTAAGCTGATACTGGTTTGATTGGAATTATCATATTCTAATGTTATCAGATCGTAGGTAGAGTTTCATGCCAAGTAGAGCCAACCATAGTCCTGTTTTTTGTCGCAAGGTGAACCTGTTCCATCTGAGAGTGAAACACTTTCCTTTGTAAGAACAATTGAAGGAATGAGTTTCATGAGTTTTTTTTTAACTGTAGTGAAAAGGGATTGAAATATGAACCATCCAGTATGAATCCGCTTAGTTAATTTAATATGTTTTGTTATTGTGGTGTTGGAACTATGAAAACATTGTAATTTGATCCTTGGTAGCTAATTAGTTTACTTTCTCGGTAATTTGTGTTTAAAAAAATATAATATTTTCTTAGTAGAAATGTAAAGTATAAAATTTGCACTATGTTAAATTTTATTCATTTTTTTTAATGATTTTATTGATTCTTTAACATGTATCATTATTACAGGTGGTTTTCCACTTTATTTTTTTACGGAAAGAAGAAACTTACGATCCTTGATTCGATCCATGAAGGCCCCCACTGATCCTACTTAGGATCTCGATTGTAACAACCTTGATAGGGAGGAAGGGAGTACATCTTACCATGGGATGCAAGTGTGTCTGGTCCATGCCTATAGTGATGTAGACATTAGTGTCACAGCCTATGTGGGGCCCACACAAGCAGCTATGGAGGACATTACTTGTCTTGTCGAATGGATTTATTAGAGACATCTACCTGCTATTTTTTGTCACATTAATCTTTTATTTCCTATTATTGAGGGACGTTCCAATGTAAAACATGATAGGCAATATCGCTTTTGTTAGTGAGGGGCATTTTAGTACTTCTATGGCATTTTTCTTATTAGGGCATTTATATAGAGTTGTAATCATCTGGGATTAAACTTAATAAACATCAAATGAAATGCTAATGATGGCTACTTTGTTTATTGTGAAAGGATTCAAATTTTGAGCATGAAACACTCACTTTTTTTTTATCCTTTGTGATAAACCTTGGTGATCTCAAGTGCTAAATCCTTGGTGAGAAACCTTCCTGATCTAGACAATATTATGAAGCTTTATCAAGCCCCAAGGACACCTACCAGAAGGAAATTATTGTTCCTAGATTGCTTATTAGGAAAACTATCGTGGATTTCTAAAACCCTCTTTCGTTAGTACTTCTATACTGCATTAGAGACAATAAGGGGATTTTTTCTACTAGTTTTGGATGTTCACTTATTGCAGGCATAGTGATCTACAGTAGGTTCTACAGATAAGTTCTCTAACTCTTTCTTCTAAGAGTTTTGTTTAGGGTTCATCTCAGTATTTTGGACTAAGTTATGTAGAGGTTCTAAGTTATATATCAACCTACTGATTTTCATTCTACGTTCACTCTAATTTCCTTTGGAATCCATATGCTAATTCTCTGAGTTATTAGTGGTTCATCTCGTGTTGATTGGAACTTCTTTTAAAAATTTTGGAGTGTTTTCTTCCATTCTATGTATTCTGGAATCTGATATAGATCTGAGTTTTTATAAGCTTCATATACTTTTAGTATTTCGTTTAGCTTGAGATTTTATGTGTTGTTTCTTAGCCCCCATATCCATATTTATGCCAATCTTCAGCATATTCTGATAACTCAAGTGGGAATTATAACTATTGCTATACGCTATCCAAAAAGAATTGAAACATTTTCAATTTGATTTAAAGTTGGTTATTCCCCATATTTTGTTCAATCTTTAGACCCATAACAGTTGTTTGGTCTCTAAACCCATCTTGCATTATTTGGAATAAGAGTGAAGCCTAAAAGTTAGTTATTGAAATTAGGAATAGATTTGTTATCCCATTCAGTAAGGTAATCAATGTTCAAATTAGTGGAAGGTATGAAGATAACTGGATTTCCAATGGATGCATTGAGAAAATCTTGCGAGATTTAGTAGATCAACATTATTGTGGAAGAAGGTTTTGTCATTCAATTCAAGCAAGGATATGTTGATGGTATTGATTGCAAAATTATTCCTTTGGAAACTCATATGGTGGTGCTAGGAAGGAAATGGATTGATGAAACACATATATTGCGAATTTTTAGCCATGGTACATGTTATCACCTTCAAGTGAAGTCACAACAACCTACTAATATGGTGTAATATCAACTTTGGAAGATAAAAGACAAGAACAGATTGTCACAAAAGTTATGATGAGCCAACGCTTTCACCACCAATTGAAGCTAGAACTTTATTTAAACAAATGGATGTCGTAGATGAGATAGTTTCACAAAAGATTATGTAACAAACTATTGACACTTCTCTTCTGAATGAGGTGAGGGTAGTCATTAAAGAACAAGCTCTTAATGTGCCCGGCAAAGTAATCTGTTGATTGAATGGTCTAATATGATTCCATATGAACTACAAGAAGAACTATACTTTAAATTTTTTCCAAGACAAGCCAATAAGGCCAATTGTAAGAAGAAATGTCAACATTAGAGATTTCGTTATGGAGAACATGATAAATGGTTATGTCGTCAAAGTTACCTAATGTTGTTGCTCCTACACCATTACAAAACTCAAGGTTGAGTTTTTCCAAACCATGGGAGTCTAATGCGGATATCAATGTCACAACCTATGTAGGACCCACACGTGTAGCCATGGAGGATATTGCTTATCTTATTGAATGGATTTATTATAGACATTTAATTTTTTTTCTTCTGCTTGTCTTTTATTTTTTGTTATTGAGGGACGTTGCAATATGGGACATGATAGGCAATATTTCTTCTGTTAATGAGGGGTATTTTAATACTTCTATTGTATTTTTTTGTTAGGACGTCTATATAGAGCTGTAATCGACTGAGATTGAACTTAATAAACATCTAATGAAATGCAAATGATGGCTACCTTGTTTCCTGTAAAAGGATTCAGATTTTGGATGTGAAACACTCATGTTTTCTAATCCTTAGTGAGAAACCTGGCTGATCCAAATAGTATTTTAAAGCTTTATCGAGTCCTAACGACACCCAACAGATGAAAGTTATTGTTTGTGGATTGTTTATTAGGAAAACCCTTGTGGATTTCTGAAACTCTCTTTCATGGGTACTTTTGTATTGCATCAGAGACAATTTGGGGGCTCTATCTACTAGTTATAGGTGTTCACCAAATGTAGCCATAGTAATCTACTGCAAGTTTTACAGATAAGCTCTCTACCTCTTTCTTCTAAGAGTTTTGTTTGAGGTTATTCTCAGTATTCTGGACTCTGAATTATATATCAGTCTACCAATTTTCATTCTAAGTTCACTATGATTTCCTTTGGAATCCATTTCCAAGTTTCTCTGAGATATTAATGATTCATCTTGTGTTGATTGGAACTTTCTTTAGAATCTCTACACTATTTTCGTTCATTCTATGTATTCTGGAACCTCATATAGAACTGAGTTTTTATAAGGTTTATATACTTATAGTATTCTGTTTAGCCTAAAATTTTATGTGTTGTTTCTTAGGCCCCATATTTATCTTTCTGCTAATATTTAGCATATTCTGATAACCTAAGTGGGAGTTAAGACTGTTGCTATATGTTGTCTAGAATTTTCCAAAAATGAATCCTTCTCAGATTGATGGATTTAAAGCTGATTATTCCCCATATTCTGTTCAATCTTTGGGCCCATAACCCGTAAGTTGTGTGGTCTCCAAACTCATCATGCATCATATAGTCTAAGGGAGGAGCAAATTCCCATGGATCCTAGTCTGTGTTGCTCACAGGATTGAAAGTCGAGAAGACTAAAAGATATGTGGGGTAGTTTGAGGGAAAAGTAGGAGCAGCATACACAAAATTTTCATTCTTCCACAGCATTCCAACCAATATAACTGACTAACTAAGAGGCCTTTCCTGCAAAATTAGTTAGATGAGGTGGGGAGGATAGGGGCCAGTGTAAAAGTGCCCACTTTATATGAATTTATGGGAAAAAATCTTAATCAGGAGGAGTTGGAGGAATATTTAGCTATCATGAAGAAACAATGGCCAAACTACAAGGTCACTATTATGTGTGATGGTTGGACTAGTCCTATAAGAGAATCAATCATCAACTTCATGGTATCTTTTGAAGCATGCACCATATTTTTGAGATCTATGGAGGCATCCAATGCATTTAGGGATGTCAAGTACATTTACAAATTATTGGTGGAAGTGATTAAAGAGGTGCGAAAGGATAACGTGGTCCAAATAGTGACATATGATACTTTAAGTGGATATAAATCAGGTTGGATATCCACGGGGACTAATGGGCATAGCAATAATTATTGTGGTCCAAATAATGACAGATAATGATCTATGGAGGCATCCAATGCCATTAGATATTGTTTTGTTATTATGTTAGTGGATATAAATCAGGTTGGATATCCATCAGACCACCATTTGATCATTTTTTAGGTCAGTTATCCACATTAAAAAACCATCAGATCAAGATAGACAGCTTAGGATGCGTCTTCATATTATACTGTAACTGTACTATTGTAATGCACAAAAGAAAAATGGATTATTCCTGTTTATAAATTGTTAAATATCAAGACATGTTACCATTCTTCCATAAACTCCACTTCTAAACATGATTCCTAGTCATTGTACACACTAAGAAATATAGAGAATAAAAGAAATAGATACCAATTACTGGAAGAAATCTTCTTTACAAGACCAAATACAATGTTAAAGAATTTATTACAAATACATTATATATATATATATATATATATATATGTGTGTGTGTGTGTGTGTGTGTGTGTGTGTGTGTATGTGTGAAAATATACAGATATAACAACAAAGCCTAATCTGGACCTCAAGAATTGTGTAGCAACCACAAGTAGTTGCAAAATGGATTTTGATGCAAAACAAGTTAGGAGACCAAACAACTTATGGGTTTTGGACCCAAAGATTGAATAAATATGGGAAATAACCAACTTAAAATCAATCAAACTGAGAAGGATTCAGTTCTGGAAAATTTTGGGCAGCATATAGCAACAATCATAAGTTCCACTAGGGTTGTCAGAATATGTTGAAGATTGGCAAAAAGATGGATATGGGGATTAAGAAACAACACATAAAACAAAATAAATATACAAAACTTATAAAAACTCAAGTATGCATCAGGTCCTAGAATACACAAAATGGAAGAAAACAGTCCAGAAATTCTAAAGAAAATCTCAATCAACACAAGATGAACCACTAATATCTCAGAGATACTATTAGATGGATTCCAAAAGAAATCAGAGTGAACTTAGACTGAAAATAAGTAGGTTGATAGAAAAACTAAAAACCCCTATGTAACCCAGTCCAGAATAACTGAGAAGAACCCCAAATAGAATTCTTAGAAGAAAGAGGCAAAGAACTTATCTATAGAATTGGAGTAGATCACTATAGCCGCAATAGGTGTACACCCAAAACCAGTGGAAACCCCCCCCACATTGTCTCTGATGCAGTACAAAAGTACCCACGAAAGAAGATTTCATAAATCCATTATAGTTTTCCTAATAAGAAATCCACAAATAGTAACTTTCCTCTATTGGGTGTCGTTGGGGCTTGATAAAACTTCAAAATATGTATATATCAGCAGGGTTTCTCACCCAAAATTTGAATCCTTTCACAAGAAACAAGGTAGTTGTCATTAGATGTTCATTAAGTTCAATTCCAATCGATTGCAACTCAATATAGATGCCCTAACAAAAAATAAATACAAAAGTACTAAAATACCCCTCACTAACAAGCAATAATGCCTATCATGTCCCACATTGGAGCGTCTCTCAATAATAGAAAATAAAAGACAAAAGCAGAAAGAAAAAACCAACAATTAAATGTTTGATAAACCCATTCGAAAAATACAACTAATGTCCTTCAAGGCTGCACGTGTGGGCCCCACATAGGCTATGGAACTGACGTCTACACCAAACTCCCCTGGTTGAAAAAAAACTCGACCTCGAGTTTTATAGTGATGAAGGATCAACAACATTGGATAACTTTGATGGCTTAACTATGTATCATGTTCTCCATAATGAAATCTCTGATGTTAACCTTTCTTACAATTGGCCTATTGGCTTGTCTTGGAAAAACTCGAAAGTATAATTTTTTCTGCAATTCATATGGAATCATATCAAACTATTCGATCAACAACTTGTTAAATTTCTCAGGCACATTAAGACCTTGTTCTTCAGTGACTTCCCTTACCTCATTCAAAAGAGAAGTATAAATAATTTGTTGCATAATCTCCTGTGCAACCAACTCATCTACGACATTCATTTGTTCAAATAACATTGTAGCTTGATTTGGTGGTGAAAGTTTTTAGCTCATCATCAACTTTTGTGACAATTTGTTCTTGTCTTTTCTTTTTTAAAGTTGACTGCACCATATGAGTAGGATTTTGTGGAAAATTCTGAGCAGCATATAGCACAAGTCATAACTTCCACTAAGGTTATTAGAATATGGTGAAGATTGACAGAAAGATGGATATGGGGACTAAGAAATAGCACATAAAAACTCATGTTTAGTAGAATACTATAAGCATATAAAACTTATAAAAACTCCGGTCTATGTCAGGTTTCAGAATACACAAAATGGAAGAATATAGCCTAGAAATTCTAAAGAAAATTCCAATCAACACGAGATGAATCACTAATATCTCAGAGAACTAGCAGATGGATTTCAAAGGAACTCGGAGTGAACTGAGATTGAAAATCAGTAGGTTGATATATAACTCATAATCCCTACGTAACTCAGTCCAGAATACTGAGAAGAACCTCAAACAAAATTCTTAGAAGAAAGAGGTATAGAACTTGTCTGTAGAACCTACAATAGGTCACTATGGCTGCAATAGGTGAACACCCAAAACTAGTGGAAAGAGTCCCCAAACTATCTTTGATGCAATATAGAAGTACCCACAAAAGAGGGCTTTAGAAACCTATGAAAATTTTCCTAATAAGCAATTCACAAACAGTAATTTTCCTCTATTGGGTGTTGTTGGGGCTTGATTAAGCTTTAAAATAATGTCTAGATCAACATGGTTTCTCACCAAAAATCCAACAACTCGAGATCACCAAGGTTTCTCACCAAGGATTAGAAAACATGAAGGTTTCACACCCAAAATTTGAATTTCACAAGAAACAAGGTAACCGTATTTAGCATTTTATTAGATGTTCATTAAGTTCAATCCCAGTCAATTACAACTCTATATAGACGTCCTAATAAAAAAATACAATAGAAATACTAAAATAGCCTTCACTAACAAGCAATAATGTCTATCATGTCCCACATCGGAACGTCCCTCAATAGTAGAAAGTAAAAGACCAAAAAAAAAAAACAGCAACTAAATGTCTCTAATAAATCCATTCAACAAAACAAGCAATGTCCTCCATGGCTGCATGTGGGTCCCACATAGGCTGCACTTGTGGGCCCCACATAGGTTGTGACATTGATGTTTGCATCAGATTTTTTGTTGTTGTTGCCTGTTCTACCATTCCACTCTATCTAGAGCAATATCTATTGTTAAATCACAAGCTTCCATCTCTTTCCTCACTACAATCAAAGTAAATTTTGGTCTTCCTCATCTTTTTAATGCCTTCAATTTGTACCATCTCACTCCATATCACTAATGCAATGATTGGTCTTCACCGCACATTGCAAACTATCTCAGTCAACTTTCTCTCATCTTATCACCTGTTGGTGCTATACTTAAGATCTCACTAATAGACTTATTTCTAATTTTATCCTTTCTAGCTTTGCTACTCAATCCATCTCAACATCCTCATCTAAGCCACACTCATTATATATACTTGATGATTCTTGGCCACCCAACATTCTGCTCCTTAAAGCATGGTGGGTCTTATAACCGTCTCATAAAATATTCCCTTCAATTTCAATGGTATTCATTTATCACATAACACTCCACAAGAACCTCTCTACTCCACCCTACTCTAATTTTATAAGAACATATACCTCATAGATAATTGAGCTGAGATAACGAAGATAGTAACTATAGGGTATCTCATAGTTATCAAACTTAACTACTCTTCCTTTCTATCCCTATTTCTACGAAAGTTGTTGATGCGGACATTGTAAAGAGGCTTTTGTATCCACCACACAAGAGAGTGAGATACAAGATGTGAGTAATGTGTGGGTAAGTTAGGGTCTTTTATAGGTTGGATACATATGTAACAACGCCATTAATTCCATGGGTTAAATTGGTTTTTTTTTTTAGTACAAGGGTATTTTTATAACAAGGCATAATTCCCAAGAGTATTTGGGAAAATTTTGGGTAGGTTGACAGCTAGGAATTTTGGACTTATTTGGGTCTTCAAAAGTCAGCAAAGTAGGGCCCATGGTGTGCTGGTTGACAACCCCTTCCTTAGGATAGATTTTAGTAGTTTAGTTTTAGGAAAGTTGAGTTTTTAGTAGTTTGGTTTTTTAGACAAGTCTCGGGCCTCAAGTTGAGGACCTTCTATTTTAGATTTTTTTTTTTTTTTTTTTGTGTGTGAGTCTATATAGAGGGCAACAGAATTGAAAGTATAGTAGTTATGGAATATTGAATTTGAAAATCAGTTTTGGTTGGGTTTATCCCCACTATTGCCCCCTTTCCCATGGCTCAGCAGTGTGGAGCTCTAGGGTGCATCCCTAGTTCTTCTTATTTCATCTTCTTCTTCCTCTCTTCTTCTCTTATCCCTCTTCTTCCACCTATTCTTCTTACTCTTCTAATATATCCTCTAGCATTTTCTTCTCCTGTTCATCCCTCCTCACTTTATTTCTCTGCAGCAATACTTTCACATCTGAATAGAACAAGGGACTGATATTGAAAATTATATGGCAGACTTACAAACTCACAACTGGGTTTCTAGGTCTTCCAAGAGGTTAACTCGCACACACCTACTGAAGGAAAATTTTTCCATTTCTCATCTGGTTTTCTTCCTTATTCTACCCCTATTCTAATTCAAAATACTCATCTTAAAATTCTCTGCTCAATTCTGTGTTGTGGCTCCCTGTTTGAAGTTCCATTATCAAAACTTTAACAGAATTTTCTAGGCTGCATTCCCACATAAATCACCCACCTTGGAAAACCCCGATTCTGAGTTTTTTTAGGGTTTTTACCCCATTCCCTCCTTGTTCTTCCCCCTTAAAACTCCTTTCTAAACCCCTTCTAATTTGATCTGTTTCTGATCAAGAACCCACTCTATTTTAACGTTGTCTTCATTAACAACACTGCAGACTGTTATTTTTATATTTGTACATACTTAGACTTATCATAATAACCATAAATTTTGCATGGGAATCACTTATATACCTACCTGACACCCTGTTTATAACAGAGTTTTCTATATTGTCAGCAGGGGTGTTTTAGTAATTTCACAATTCTGCCATGAAATTCTAGAAAACCTAAAACAGCTTTTCTTCTCTAATTTCTCCTAAATTTCTTTTCCTTTTTCTCCTATAATCATTCCCCACATTCCATAGTTTGTTTTTCTTGCTTATTCCCTAAAGTTATTTTCAGCTTGATTTTATTTGGGTGTTCTATAATGTTATTCTTGGTTACGTTAATTTTGACCTAGCTTCCACAATACATATTTAGGTCCACATCATTAGGAAATACAAGCCTAGGCTGCCTTTCATCTGCTTTGGCATCAAAGCTTTTAATATCCTGCATCAAATTTATCAGAGCCAGGTTACAGTTGTGTCCCTATCCAGCTGTGATCCTGCAAGTCATTAGCCAACCTTTTGAATATGGTTGAGGTCTGAACTAAGCTTACTATCCCATCTGGAAGGTGATCCAAGTTCTGATCAGTGAGAAGTACCATGAAAATCAGATTTCAACAAGCTGGATTGAGAAGATTCTACAAGATGATGTAGATCAATGCTATTGTGTGTATTATGAAAAAGGGTTTATTCTTCAATTCGGATGTGGAAGATATAAGGATTGTGATGAGTGTAAAATCTGTCCTTTGGAAGACCATGAGATCGTGTTTGGAACGCCATGGATTGATGAAAGGAGTGCTAGCTACAAAAAGGAGACATCTATCTTCATGTGGGGTGTATGTTATTAGTTGAAAACAAAGCCTCAACACTCAACAGTATATTCCCATTATGCAATCCATCTTGAAAGTAGCTACACAAGAAGGAGCTCCTTTCATCTACATTGAAGCTCCTAAGGACGATAAGCCAGGGTCTTCACCATCTGATTCCAAACCCAAAGTCAAGACCATGCCTAAGAGCAAGACATTGCCAAAATGCAAGGAGATTCCAGTTCGATCCAGGGCAAGGAAGAGATCCAAGGCAAGAAAACAACCTAAGCAAGATAATTCATGTAATACCTCCATCTTAGGTCCTCCACCACATTTACCACCTCAATTGTGGACTCCGGAAAGGCCATCTATGAGAAGTTGTGATAGAGTTTAGCTGATTTTAAATTCGAGGGAGAATTTCTTCCCATCCCGGGAGAATGAAGTAGACATTGTAAAGAGGCTTTTGTATCTACAACCACCCAAGAGAATGAGATACAAGATGTGTGTAATGTGTGGGTTAGTTAGGATCTTTTAGGAATTGGGATACATATGTAATAAGGCCAATAATGCCATGGGTTAAATTGGGTTTTTTTAGTGCAAGTGCATTTTTGTAATAAGGAATAATTGCCAAGGGTATTTTGGGAAAATCAGGTTAGGTCGACAGCTAGGAATTTTAGACTTATTTGGGTCTTCAAAAGTAAGCAAAGTGGGGCCCATGGTGTGCTAGACGACAGCCCCTTCCCTAGGATATTTTTTAGTAGTTTAGTTTTAGGAAATTTGGGTTTTTAGGAAAGCCTTCGGCCCCAAGTTGAGGACCTTCTATTTTAGGAATTTCTATTTTTTTTTATTTTTTTTGTATGTGTGAACCTACATAGAGGGCCACACGACTAGAAGTAAATCAGCTACAAAATATTGAATTTGAAAATTGGTTTTGGTCGGGTTTATACCCTATATTCCCCCCTAGCTCGCCTTATTCCATCTTCTTCTTCATCTCTTCTTCTCCTATCTTCTTCTCTTATCCCTCTTCTTCTACCTATTCCTCTTACTCATCTAACATATCATCTAGCCTTTCCTCTCCCCTTTATACT
>JAOXJP010241305.1:0-21497 GCA_025762735.1 Platanus orientalis | reverse complement strand
CATTACATTGCTTTACAATTCCTTCATTAAATCTTGACTTAGCGAAGAGTATCCTCCTCAATCTCTTTTTTCTTTATAGCCACCTGTTTAAAATTCAATATCTCTAAGTCGGCTTGAAGAATTTTAACCAAACGGCTGGTTCCTTCTTGTTCCCTCTCCGAGTAGTTTATCCAACTTTTTTTATATGACCATGAATCAATGTCTAGAAGTCCCATCTTTTCAGTTTTCTATTTTTTGTCCGTCGACCAGAAATTTATTTTCCCTCTTTAATAAAAGGGTTGCCCTTCAAAGCCTACCAATGGCTCAGATTTGTTCATCATCATATATCTCTAATTTACCCAATCTAACCACTGCAAGGCCTATTATCTTTGGACCATCTGGTGGGTCAAATTTTAATGCAACCGCTGAGCTAACAAAGCTTCATGCCTCTTGAGCAGGTGGTTCCCATTATCCTCTGGAAACAATGGTTGTTCGACAAAAGTGGGGTGAATTCTGTAGTCTTGCGAGCATCTGTGACTTTTTGGGTCCGTGGCAATTCCACATTTTAGGTCTGTTCATTGGTTCACCTTTTTGTGGTGTGTAAAAGATGGGCCTGGGTTTAGGTTTCGCCATATTTTGAATAGTAAGTAGGACTACAATACAAACTCTGGTCCAATTTCAGTGTCAGTGACTCGATAGCGTAGCTGTCTCAATGTGGTCATTGAGCTTTTTGAAACACTTTGCGTTATGTGCAAAATTATTAATAATAGCTAGAAAGAAAATCTACTTCAGCAATACTAGTCTACCAAAATATCATCTTTGCTAAGATGATATCAAAATATCATTTTTGCTAAGATGAGAAATGTGCAATATAGAGGGGGAGGGGGTGTATGGGATTTATGTAGAGACGGGCAATTTATACATGGCCGTCTAATAAGTCCCCAAAGATGGATTATCTTTACAAGCCACATCATCCCTCTACATGGCCAAATATAACTGTAATTTAGTTTTAAAGCATGCAACACAACTTTATACATTTGATCAACCGTCTGAAAATGCAGCCCAAGCCCCACCCGAGATCAACCGGGCTCAAGTTCCTGTTGGACCGGCCTGGTCCTTGTGCACCTTAATCTAAACTGAGAAGTGTTCATATTACATCAATTTTTAACCCTCTGAAAATTGAAGAAAAATGTTCTGTGACCCTCAGTGACCACATGGTCACCACAGACTAACCCAACCCCCATTTTGTTTGTTTGTTTGTTTGTTTTTTTTTTTTTTGTTTTGAGTTAGGATCGTCGACAATTGTTAAAATACATTAACTTGTTAAAACAGTCACCCGAATTTGGTTCACTTTCTTTTCATCCAAATATATATATATATATTGGTTCACATTTAAAATTTTTGTATAGGTGCAGTCAATGGCTATACAATAATGTATTTTAATGATTGTAGAGGATCTTACTGCATTTTTTTTTTCTTTTTTAATTTTTTTTATATTTTAATTTCATTAGGTTTTTGATTTTCTCAAGCTGGTTTGAATCTAGTATTTCAGGTTGGGTTAACCTATCTAACCTATTGATTCCCAACAGCGTAGAGAATTTCCAAGCTTTTACAGATGTTTCCACAAAAATTGCAGCCTGAAATTTACTTTTCTCAATACAAGTAGTGCGTAAAACAGATTCTTTATCAAACCATATTGATACCAAAAAATTAATTAATTAAAAAAAAAAAAAGAAGAAAAAAACTCTTACACATGTAGGACTCGTCTGATGGAGTCCTGAACTACATAACCCTTCTTCCTTTTACTAAACTGGAAGAAAACCAAATCCAAAAGGCATGGCCCTCTCTGCACAAATTTGTAGACAATTGATGAGAGTGGTATAAAAAAACGGTGAAATCACCAATCATGTGATTGATGATAAAACTCGTTACCTATGACACACCAGGTATTTTACCAAAAATATAAAATAAAATGACACTCCAGGCACAAATCAGAGCCACAATATTTGTCCAAAATTGATCTACACTACTCTTTTGATATAGTTCGCGGGCTAGACTGAGAATTGTAAGCATTGAACAGAAGAAAGTACATTGCAGAAAAAGAAAAAAAAAATCTTATGCAAGAGAAATTGATATCGAAGGAAGCATTGTGAGTGTATTACACACTTGGTAAACATTATCCTCTTCGGTGTCTAAGCTTCTTGACAGCTACCTTCTAAAATTCAAGATATCTCAACGTCACAGCTTGAATAATTTTAACCGAACGACTATTCCCTTCCCAATCAGAGTGGTAAATTCAGTTTTTCTCATTCAACCAAGGCTCCTTCTAAAAGTCTTTATCTTTCAAATTTTCTATTTTTTGGCCTCTACGGGAATTCATTTTCTTAATTTTCCCTCCTTAATGTAATGGATGTCATTCAAATCCTATCAATGGCTCAAAATTGTTATTCATCATACTTCTCTAATTGATCCAATCTTATTACCTATTCTCATTGAGAGATCTTGTAGGTCGAATTTTAACGCATACTAATTGTTTCAAGCCTCTTGAGAATTGTCAGAGCTTTCTAACACTGCTCTTTGGTAGAATGTTCTCCCTCAAGACAAGTTTAGCAATTGAAGAAGTCCAATTATAGGTACTCCTTGCACTTTTAAGGTCCATTCAATGGTTTTCTTTGCTGTGTTTGATTGGGCTGGCTTTAGTTTAGGTGACGCAGCGGAATAGCAAGGAGAAGAACATGTCATCTTTTTTGTTGGGAAAAACCCTAAACTTCACCAAGGAAGAGAAATTCGTTCTAAAACTTTTTTTAATGAAAAAACTGAATTGCCTTGAAAGCTACAATGCTTTAAATAGAGAAAAGAAATCCTAATTCGTGTTTGGCACGGAATTAGGCTAATTTGGTAAATTTTACCAAAAATAGCAAAAACAAGTTACTAACAAAATCAAATACTATTATCACTAGGAAACATCCCAGAACAAACGGGATCTTATTCTGACTTCTAAATAGAAAGTTATAACGAAAACAAAAATTACTAAAAATAGCAAAAACGCTGATTTGAAGGCCTAAACGAAGGAATTTATGCGAAAAGTGGCTTCCTCGCGAAATTTTACTTAAACTCACCAAATTTCACACAATTCCAATCTCGGGGCTCATGATTTCTACTAGAGTTTTTCCCTTTCTTGTGTGTAACTCTCATGATTTCTACTAGAGTCTTTTTCCTTTCTTGTGTGTAACTCACAAAACTGCTTATGAGTTTTGTTCTATATCAAATTCATTTAGCTAGAAGAAGATCTAGAGTATAAGGGTTCTCGTAAAGTACTTTATTTCATATGAAGAGCTTGTCATGAATTCCTTTCAATGTGTCGGGTACTTAGCAGAAGAATCCCTCGGTTTAATCCATATTGCCTTTTATGTAGAAGGGATGAAGAATCGGTAATTCATTGTCTAGTCTTGTGTCTGTTGGCTAGGAGGATATGGAATCACATAACTCCAAATTTGGTAGATAGCAATTCCAAAATACAAAATTTTAAAAAATGGTTCTCACATTGGTTGTCCTTGGCCAGCTCCACAAAGGAAGAAGGAAGAATTTTTATAATAAATGTTTCCATCATTTGTTGGTTAATATGGCTAAATAGGAATGAAATTGTTTTTCAATGGAAAGTCTCTAACCCTTTTCGAATTGGTTGCATGTTTAACATAACGTGCAGGGACCTGGATGTTGACTAGTCAGACTCCTCAACAATTTTTGACCCATAGGGGTTTTTTTGGTGTCTCAGGAACTACCTAAAGAATGGATTCAAATCAATGTTGTTGCAGCTTCCCTTTTGACAAATCTTTATCAACAGTGAGAGCAATAGCTATAGACTCTGCCATTCGGTGGAAATGAGCTGACTCCCTAAAGATGAATTGGAAGCCTCCCCTGGATGTGGATCTAGAGGCCCTTTATTTTGGGATTAGGTTGGCCGGCCACCTCGGTGCTTCAAATGTTTTGCTACCATCGGATTCAAAACAAGTGACTAATCTAGTGCATAATGATTTTTTGAAGTGCCCATGGCACTCACGACATGTTTTTTTGGGAATGTAATATGACTATGAACTCCCTGAACAGTGTTAATACTATAGCAATTCGTATGTGCTTTAATAGTCATGCCCATGGGCTAGTTCAAAAAAGGGTTACGTGACTCTAACTCTGATTTGGACTGTCCTCGTTTGGTTCCTCGTTGGGGAATCTTGTAGTTCTTAATGCGTGTTTTGAATCTTATTACCAAAAAAAAAAGGTCATTAAGCTTTTAGGGCCTAATATAACATTGGTTCAATATGTATATAGGATTCAACTTTTGCTTTTAAGGTCTAAGGAACTTGATGTGTCAACGCCCGTGTTTGGGTGGCTGCAGTGTCTGTCATTTCTAGGGAAGACCCAGGGTCAAATCCTTGGAGGGAGGGGGGTGAGCAGTGCATAGTGGTGTCACCTGCTTGGGATTCTCATTGACTCAGGCCAGTCCCATGAACTCGTATCCTCTGCGCCACCTCACGGTAAGCCACAGACACCCCCTTTGTGTCTATGGCTTACCGTGGTACACCGTGAGATGGCACAGAGGATATGGCTCCCAGTCCCACTATATGCGGTTGTCAAGATGTAGACCCACCTGGCCATGCAAAAAAAAAAAAAAAAAAAACTCGATGTGGTGACGCACAAAGGTTTAAATAGAGGTTTAACTCAATCAGCTCGAATTAGAAATGCTGCTAATTAAAGAAGAGACTTGGCATCTAAGTATAGACTGAGAAAGACTCCATCAAATCAAGGCTAAATATTTATAAAAGAGGCGTTGAAGATAGCAGTTGGTACAAATTAAGTATTTTCTTGAACAAGCCTTGCAATATTTTTTTGATGAATAACTGAATTTATTAAAAAAAAAAAAGAAATGAAAACAAAGAGGATGCATAAAAGACAACAATAAAGATCAACTCAAATGGCTAGAAGGTAGGGAATAATAAGGCTGCATTTGGCAGCCACCTGTAATAGAATCATTTCATTTCAGTTTCCCAAGCTTTTGTAACCACAATGGGATGGTTTTGCAATGAAACCATTCAGATTTGCACCGACTTGTGCTTGATAACATTAATCATTTCATTTTATAGAAAAACCTGAGATGACTTCATTTCTAATTGTAGTTAACGAATCAGTATAAATTTGAATTAGTTCATTTCAAATCATCACTTCACGGCTATAAACGCCTTGGGAAACTCAAATGTAATGATTACATTGCAGGTGACTGTCAAACAGGCTAGAAAGAAATGTATGCCAATTCCTAATAAGATCATTAAAAGAAAAATGATGAAATTCCAGTGAAGCCGATGCCCATGATCAGGTGACATCAAAAGTAATAGGTTCAGAAACTTCCATGAAATTATTCAATTTCCCATCAAAATTTTTTCTATTCCACACTCTCTATATACCCTAACGTGGTCCGTGAACGAGATAATCAATATTGAACATTTTGTTTTTGCTTATACTTCTAGAGTTCTTTACTAATTTTTTCATTACAAGATCAGGAACTGGTGCCATTGCCTCCTTGCCCTGGTGATTGTGGCATAGCCTCTCTTGAAAGAGCTCAAAGAAGCCATAGGTTCAATCCAGTTTGACGGCTTTCCACAACATTCTATAGAAGTTTGCCTTTCCAGCTTATGTTGTAGACAAGCCTGAATAATCTGATTATGCAATTAAAAGAGTAATCCAAGCCTATTTTGATCTGATATCTTATGGCTCTGATTGGCGTCTAAGGTCATATGTAATAAGGAGTTAGTCGTGAATCATATAGTTGATGATCCTATGATATTTTATCCAATAATGATTTTGGTTTAAATGAGGATGTTGAGATGGATGAGTGGCAAGATTAGAAATAATAGAATCAGGAA
The DNA here is from genome assembly GCA_025762735.1 of Platanus orientalis. Taxonomy (NCBI): domain Eukaryota; kingdom Viridiplantae; phylum Streptophyta; class Magnoliopsida; order Proteales; family Platanaceae; genus Platanus; species Platanus orientalis. Next base: position 15,603 of record JAOXJP010241305.1, on the reverse strand, counting down.
TGAATCCATTCGTGAGATCTTAAATGTAGTATTAATAGGTTATAAAATGAAGGAAAATTGACTGGGATGGTTTAGTCTTGTGCAAGAAAGACCTATGACTATGCCAATAAGAAGAAATTATAGACGATGCAAGTTAAATGTGCTAAAAGGACAAGGTGAAGGCCAAAATCAACTTGAGTTGGGAGTAATGAAGAGAGACATGACAGCTTATAATTTAACGAAAAATATGACCCTAAATTGAGTGGAATGATGGAACAGATTCATGTAGACGACAATCCCAAATATTTGTTGTTATTGTAATGTCCTTATATCATGTAGAAGCAAATGAGTGATCATTGGCAGTTTATCCTACAAACTACCTCATCTTAGTGTGAGATCCAATACATAGGAAGTAGGAGCAAGTGTTGATGTAGACTATAAAATGCCATCACACGAGATTGAACCCGTGACCTCTCCTTTGGAGAGGCAATATGCCACAACCACCAGAACAAGGAGACATTGGCAATCATACAGAGTATATATGAAGCTTAGGATGATATGTCCTTTCTATTCTAAGACATTTCTAGGGAAAAATACACCTCAAAAAGAAATTTTACTACCAGCTTTTCCATCAAGTTCTAAGGGATGATTGTAAAAATAACACAAAATACGAAAATAATAATCTGTGGATTATGCTTAATCAGTCAAATAAATCCCTTTTTTTATGTTTTAATCCTAAGAGGTCTTTTGAGTATGAGCGGGACCCATTGAAATGACAAATATGTTTGTATTGCTTTAAAGTATTGATGAGTGACTGCATGATATATAAACTTGACGTGTTCTACACGTGCTCTACTACACTAACGTAAACGTATCCTCCTCTTCTCATGCAAGTTCTAGTAATTACGAATTGCCCTGGTTGTGGTTTGTTGGTAGATTCACTACAGTAACATGGACTTTAAACCTTTAACTTGTGATTGCAATATGATTAAAACAATGAAACAAATGTCATGTCCAGGGTTTGGTGTCCTGGATATCTGGTGTCCAGGATGATATCCAGGACACCAGGGGACGTCATATGGAATAAAATGAGTGGGAATTTGAAATTTCATCTAACTCCTCTCCATTTTTATTCTATATGCATTAAAACAATTGTGTCACCTCTTAGAGAGAGAGACAGAGAGAGAGAGAGAGAGAAAGCTTACTAGGCTGATTACACGTGTTGGTGCACTCTCCAATTAAATTTCAGATTATCCAAATTTGGAAAGAATTCTTCCCATATTATGGTGGCATTGGTTGTTCTTTAACCCTCCCTTAACATATCCTAGCAAAATGCATCTAAACAATCGAATGAACAAGTGTACACAACTTAAGTTCGAGTTATGTGTCCATGCATTCACGTCATCTTAGTTAATGACTTCATGTTTTTTATTTTATTATTGAAATCAGGTATATTCATGTATCCAACCATCCCAAGCAGTTGGGATAAGGCTTTGTTGACTCGATTTAGATTATAAATATATAGCTCATGACCTTGTCAAACTTTAATCACGAATAACAAGGTTTTCTACCCAATGAAACTTGTAAATATCATGCAACAAGGTGAGATTGGCTCAGTGCACTTTTTATAGGGCATTGGCAAAGATAAAGATGGATTTCTTCGAATCACTCAAGTAAGTTTGCACTTACATGAATCCAATAATATCCTTATTTCTATGAGGGGAAAGTTATAATGATTCCACCACCTAATTTTATTATGAGAGCAAATGTTTTGTCCAGGATTTTATGTCCTAACATATACTTTTACCATAGGCTGACACGTGATGGTTTTTGAATTCTCCCGGAATTTGGTGTACCCCCTTAATGAATGCCTAATGTCTGCCCATATGTAGGGACAGACACATGGCATCGAAAAGGGAAAATCATCCCCTTACACTTCTTTTGACACCACATATCTACCCCTGCACATGGACGGGTGTTAGGTGTTCCTTAAGGAGGTGCACCAAATCCACACCGTTTTGTATTTGGTCCCTTTGGTAGCAAATGTTCATTTGAATACTTTTTTAATGGTTTTAACCTTCTACACCCCATTTTTTCATTTGAAAACTGTTTTACAGTTTTAACCCTATGCACTCAGCTTTTGTGTGTAAGACACAATATGACATACAAAATCCTGGGGAGAATCATCTCCAATTTAAATGGCAAGAATTCCCTCCAATTTCAAAGAAGCACACAATGATGCCTGATGAGGCAATTCAGAATATAATTAGGAGGGTATTTAGATAAATACAGAGATGATGAATACATACATGTAATTACCAAAATATCCTTATTACTAATGAACGTTCTGAAAGTTCCAATCATCTCCTGTATGACTAGAGATATCACAAGTATACAAATCAAACACGGAATCGCAATGAAGGAGTATTTTGGTAAATACAATAATGTTTATCTATTGTATATTTATTATAGGGGCCAGATCCTCTGCACCGGGGTCAGGGTGCCCTCTCACAAGGGATGTGGGTCCCTCCACTTTTTTCATGGGACCACACCTGGTGAGGAGGATTTTCTAGCTTCATTATAGTACCTTTTAAAAATCTCTATATATTTATTGGTTGATTCATATTGGGCTGAAATCCTCTAGCCCACCCCTTTGTGCGACTTTCGAGGACCACACGGGGGAATCAATTCAATTTTTGGGATGTCACTTTACTTCCAAAAAGTGAATTAATATCAGCCCTGGCGTAGATGATATCAGCCCCACATCGGGGGGGTGATATTTCTTCAGGTCAAGCTGAAGATGATTGGAATCCCTCGAAAGCAAATGTCGTGCGTTCAGGATGGTGTCCACCAGGGACGTCATATGGAATAAAATGGTTAGTAATTTGAAATTTCATCTAACCCTGTCCATTTTATTCCATGTGAAGTCCCCTAGTATCCTGTACAGAACATTTATTCTGTCAGGAGATTAGGTCATGGGATTGTTGGACCTCAGACCCAGTCAAACAGGTCCAAATATTCTTATATCCTTTTTTCCCTGGCGTTCTCGTCTCCCACGTAAGCATGAGTCCAGTTGGCAATCCTCAATGGACATGTTAACTGGACACACCGTGCGAGTTACGTGTGGGTGACAATGAAAGAGAGGCAAACATCAATTCAAGTTACCTTTGGAATGCTGCCAAGTGGATTTGACCCTAAGACCTTTCTCCTGGAGAGACTATGCTACAACTATCTCTCTTAGATAGGTGTTGACACCCCATATTTGACGATTCAAAACAACAATATATTGATAGAGATGGAGGAATTTGTAGACGCCGCAGGTTTTGCTGCAAATGACTTCTATGCTATTGGAATATTCTCTTCACTAGTGCAAAACTTGGACCGTGCTCAACCTGAACCGGGCCTAACTGCCAAGGGTTTTTGGCCATAGATTGTACGGCTTTGGCTTGGCCTTGGGTTGAGGCCTTGCATTACTTGACCCAATCCGAACATGACCTGTTAACTAGAAATGGTGATGAATTTATATGTATCTACATATATACAAGATTTGTATTAGTATAATATTATCATGCTTCATATACCTATTATATTATGTACCTATACAAACACTATTAAGCAAACCATAAAATCCTATTAAAATGTGTTAGGTTGGTTGATTTATTAGAATGACATTGAATATACCATATAGACCTATAGTTTGTGATAGAAAAATGTTTAAAACAATTGTGTCACCTCTTGAGAGAGAGAGAGAGAGAGGTAACTGCTATTAAACTAGTTACACATGTTGATTTCTACCCAAGAGCAACCATCATCAGATTATATAAATTTGGGAAGAATTCATCCCATATGATGGTGGCATTGATTGTTCTTTGACCCCCTTAACATATTCAAACAAAATGCTACACCTAGACAACCGAATGACACATGTACATGATGTAACTTCGAGTTATGTACCTATGCATTCACGGCATCTTAGTCAATGACTTCTTTATTTTTATTTTGTTATCGAAATCAAGTATGTTCACACACCGGACAACCTTAAGTGGTTGGGATAAGGCTTTGTTGAGTTATAATTGGATCATAAATATATGACTTGAAACTTTATCAAACTATATAAATATCCATATTTATATATACTAACAAGGTGGGATTGGCTTAGTGCACTTTTTAAAAGAGGAAAGCTACAACGTTCTAGCTCCCAAACAAGTTTTTTTTTTTTAAAGGAATTCTTCCAACCACAATAGTAAGTTCGCATTTGCATGAATCCAATAATATCATTCTTTTTATAAATAAAAAGGGAAAGTTATAATGATTCCCCCTCCCTATATATATATATAAAGATAAGCTTTACCTTACTCACAACTTACGTGCTTTTCCTATTCATAACAAGATGATGCTTGATTATAAGAACAAAAAGGCTATTATTGTAAAAAAAAATTCAAATCCATATAGGATGAGCTAACCGAGTCGCCCAGGGGTTGAGTCTTCTAGATTAGCTTTGCTTTATTTATTTATTTATTTTTTATAATCTCTTATGATTATGTTGGCTGGAATTTGGATTTATAAACCGAAAAGGGTTATATAATAGTTGTACCCAAAAAGGTTATATAATAATCGGATCACATCAGATCGCATCTTTCCATGCTAGGGAGCATTCAAAGATTGTGGGGTCGAGCCTCCTAGGTTTTGAAAATGGGAATTATGGTGTGTCTTAGGCCCCATAGCAAGAGAAACCTGGGACCTTGGACTTGGTTTAATTATAGAGTATAAGGTTTTGTTTTGTTGAACTTTTTCTCGCAAGGATGATATCATGGGTAAAACCCCAAACTATTATGGAATGATAATGGGTTACGTGCAGGGTTCCTTGGGGAGTGGCTTGACTCATCACTAATTTAAATGGTGAGAATTCCCTCCAGTTTCAAACAGCACACGACACGATTCCTAGCAAGAGTTAATTCAATTAATATATATTGGGATGTAGGATGATAAATAAAAAGAGAATGAATACTTACGTGTGTTAACCAAAATATCCTTGTTAAGTATCATGTCACAAGCATGGTTCGTATTGGTATCGCGTTCTCACAAGACGAAATCTATATATATCTTGAAATCTCAAGAGAATTACCTCATCTTACAAGATGTCTCGCGCGTCTTGTGAGATGAGTTAATTTTGGAACAATTTTTGCTTAAAATTGAGTGAGACGGTCCCTTGTCACTCATCACTCTCTTTGTCACTCATCACTCATATCTTGTGTCTCGCAGTGGAAAGGGCCCCCCGTATTGCTAAGTTTAAGAATCCATCAAAACTCTTTTTGCTTTTTTGTTTTTTTCTTCTTGGATTTAGCTTCTATAAACCAAATTTAGGATTTCATTTGAGTCCATTTCCTTTTACAAAGTTAGATTTGAGCCGAATTGAAGAATCGAACCTGAAACCCTAAATATCATCAAAAACTTCAGTAATATCTCTATTTCTTTTCTAATCCTTGTAAAAAAATTTATATTATACACTTGTGAAAGATTTATACATTCAAAAATAAATAAATTAAAAAAATTCGGAAATAAATATTTATTTATTCGAAAAAAAATTTCAAAAAATTATATGAAATGAGCATTGTTTGGTATAATTTTTTTTATATGACATACTACATCTCATTTTGCACATCATAAGTCAATTTGGTAGATTTATGAAAATAAAATATTTTTGTATTTATTTAATAATTAAAATTTTAAAAAAATTCTAAAAAATGTCAAAAAATAAGAAAAAATTTATAAAACATATTTGAACATATTGAAATATACAAAGTATGTTTATCTTAATTCTATTATGTTTTTTTTTATATTTTTTATATTTTTTACAAAAAAATTAATAAAAAATAGAAAATTACATTAAACATATACTCATGAATAAAAAAAATACAAAATGTAACTATTGTGGAAAAGAGATGCATGGTGGTAGGATTACTTGATTGAAATAATATCTAGCCAGTTGGCAACATAGAAGGGTAGCCAAGTGCAAGAAAGTTCCACCCTAATATAGAGGAGTGACTTTATTTTGTAATGTGTAGTGTTATTTACTTATTTATCAACCTCTAACACTTAAAATTCTGCACATGCGCGATAACGAGTGTCACGAGGGTAGCAATTCCCAATTATTGATACCAAAGTGTGTAATGAAGTACAATGGTTTATAAGTGTCTAGTAATGCTTATTATAACATTTCCTAAAATTACATTAAAAAATTATAAGGCTTACATAGTGTTTCCATAGATTCCACAGGCGACAACGTACATCATAAGGGTGACGGTTCTCCCAACCATCATAGATGGTTGTTTCTTGTATTTAATGATTCCTAAGTGTGAAATAGTGACTATTCTATCAAATCCTGAAGTTTCAAATCAAAATTATTTCATTTGATTAGCTTTTCCCCTATTTCTCACCGTCTCTTAGTTTCGGACGATGTCTCTCCATAATAATATGCAAGATACGAGATGTCTCCGTCTCTCGAAGCCATGATATGAGTTGCAATAACGAGATTTTAAACCTTGCATGTAATTAAGCCTAAGGTTTAGAGTATTTTGGGGAGCCTAAGGAATAGAAAAGTGCTGGAAAATTAAGGGTAGTTTAAAAATATATACAATTTTGGGTCTTTTGTTATAAGGTTATAAAGCCAAGGATAGTTTGGGTTATTTTAGAATTTAATAATCAGGTGAGGCCCTGGAATTGGCTGTACGACAGCATGGAAGAGAGAGCTTCTTGACTTTCTTAAGTTGCCAATCTTAGGACTCTTGGGATCCTTGTGGTGGGGCCTAGAGTTGGTTTTAGTATTACCTGAGTAGAGTTTTAAGAGTATTTAGAAGTTTCTAATTTTCTTAGATTTCCAAAAATATCAATTGTACTCTATTTAAAGGGGCAAACCCCAACGTATTGGACAAAGAATTTGAATAAATAAAGTTTATGTTTATTTGTATCTCAAGGTTGGTGCTGTGATTCTATCTAGTGGTTGGTTCCCTAGATAACAATCAGTTGGTGTTGATTGTTCTTTTTCCCCTTCTCCTTCTACTATCCTTCTTCTTATCTCATCATTGTTTCTAGTGTTTTTCTACTGATGTTTCCCATTAATTTTGAAGTTAATGTTGCTTTTTTGGGAGATTAATATCGTTTTCTGCTGGAGTTTCAATACCATTACAAGACAATACTTTAAACTAACAAAGACTGCAAAATTCAGTAATTTATAGACAAGACTTCTGGGATAAATCGCCTCTTCTAGAAGTTCTTTCAGTGAGTTTTCTTCAGGGTTTTCTTCCCACAAGAGTTCAATAAATATAACCCCAAGCTCTTTCTGATTTCCTTCCGTGATTACTTTCTGTCAACCCTAAGCTTAATTATTATCTTCAATTGTTGCCAGATTTTTTAAACAGCTTGATAAGCTAAGTGTTCTATATACTTTTCCTCCTCTATTTGAGTTAGGATTTGAAGGACTTATTACTAAGATCTTTGGGCACTTTTCTACAAAATTTCACCTTGTTCTAAGCATTATACCCAAAGCTATCACATTCTGTTTGAGTTATCCAGTATGTCCAGAATCTGAACTAGAACTGATCTTTTAATATGTTTCACAAACTTTCAATTGTCTGATCAGTCTGAAACTTTATGGGATGATTCTGATTCTTGACACTGTAAGCTAACTCCTTGTAAAATTTGAAGCTATCTAGGTAAACCTAACCTCTGTTTTTTAAGTAACAAAGTTTTGTCCAGGACTACAGTCATACAGTGGGCCCATAGCTGTAGAGTTTGTTGATCTCCGAACACATGTCCTGCACAACCTAAGCAAAACCATACGAAAGCTGGATAGAGCTCTCAAGTACTGGAAGGGCTGTCCAGGAAAAGGTGTTTTCTATAAAAGACATGGTCATCACAAAGTGGAAGTGTACACTGATGCAAATTGGGTTGGATCTTTAACAGATTGTAGATCTACTTCAGGTTATTGTTCGTTTGTTTGGGGGAATCTAGTTACATGGCATAGTAAGAAGCAATCGGTGTTTGCAAGATCCAATGCAGAAGCTGAATTTAGATCCATAGCACATGGCATATGTGAGCTTCTATGGTAAAAAAAATTTACTAGCTGAACTTAGTTTTCCAATAAAAGGACCTATGAGCCTCATTTGTAATAATAAGGCTATCATCAGCATTGCACATGATTCACTATAAGATGATAGAACTAAACATGTGGAGATAGATCGGCATTTTATTAAAGATCATCTCAAGTTAGGGTATACATGCACACCATTCATTCAGACCATGCATGATGAGGACATCAGTGCCACACCCTTCAGAGTATACCAGTGGAGGAGGATAATGCCGATTTCCTTATGGTTGGATTAGCTATAATGTATGTGGAGCCCACACGAGCAAGCATGGTGGCACAGCACATGGCATATATCGAGTGGACGTATTGGATACATTACACATGTTTTCTTCTTTTATTTTCTGTTATTGGGGGACGTCCCAGCATTAAAATGATTACACATCTGTCTTTTTTTCTTTTTCTTTTTGTTAAAGTAGGGCTATTTTAGGTATTTTCTTCACTACTTTGAATAAGGAAACAACCATGTATTTTTTTTTTTAATAAATGATTATGTTAATGATGGCTGCTAGTGAGCTTCTCCTGAGAAAGGATGTCTATGGTGTGAAACTTTGGTGATTCCAGTTACTTGGTGAGAAACCTTGTAGCTCCGACTAATATCTATAGGTTGATCTTTTGAGGCTGAAAATCTGATTTTCCTTGAGCCTAAGCTCAAAACTCAAGAAACCCACCCATCTATTCCTTTAAACCCTGCTGATTTTATAAACCAAAACCTGTTTGAACCCCAAAACAGCATCACGTGGCATTATATGTGCGATCAGAAGTTTCCGATCTCTGGAAAATTGTGCAGCCCTCTTTTCTTTGAGCTTTGGAAATCGACAACCTATATGCTATGGATCTGATCTGAGAAATCCTCTAGTCTTTGGTTACATGTCCGTTAACCCTTATACAGATCTGAAGGTTCTTTGTGCCTATCATCCCATCACCCAGATCTGATTGCTTTGTTTATTTAATGATCCATATGGGCAGACCTTATTTTCCTATGGATTCCCATCTAGATTCTAGATAGTTGGTTCTGAATTTCAAGATCTAAATTAGGATATTGCATGTGCTGTTGGGAAATCTGTTTTGACCACTCTATTAGTTCTAATAATGCGGGAATATGACTGATTGAGCTATAATTAATTACTTATCTTGGACTTGACATGGACATGTGAGAGTAGGAATCTAGGTTATATACTTTCATTAATTTGAGCAATTTATCCTTGATCTAAACATATATAAATTCTATAATGCATCCTACATCAAAGCATCAGCTTACAAATATGTGTACCAAAGGACTTAGTGGTGCTCAGTTTTCTTACTTGGACAAGCTGGGAATGCTGAATATTTATTCTCCAGCTTGAGGGGGGCATTGAGATACATGTATTGAGGTATTATTGTTATTCAGGTATAATATACATATGCATGTACTTTATACCATACCACATGGTATAGTGGAGAGTATATATATATATCACCGTATAGAGGGATATGCACTCTCATACGATTCCCAAACCTATGAGTACAGCCTCTTCTTCTTTGTTCTTCTCTTCTCTTTCTTCTTCTTTCATTCTGCTGCAGGTACTTCAAGGATTTCAAGTTATCATCATTCTGTGATCTTGCTATCCAGTAATTGCTTGCAAAGTCTTTTTGGTTGGAGAATGATGTGCCCCTTTTATGTATCCCCTCATACATGTTTCTTTTTCCTAAACTAATTAAAGTCATCATACTATTAAAAAAAAAAAAGAGTAAAAGGCTTCAATGACAATGATGATAAAATTTTCATTTCAAAGGATAGTAGTCAAACTATATTAAATAGTGAAACTACAATTCACCAAGATAATACTTACCCACAATGGCAATCTCTATCACACACACCAGAAGAACCCGAAGTGCCCAATGATGGGCTACAGGAGCAGAATATGCCATCATCTTCAATACGTCTTTTAATCCTTTTTGTAAGATAGATATCTTTAATGAGTCAATATCAAATTGTAGATGAAAAAGAAATCAAAAGAGACAAAAACTTCAAACTATATAATCAGTACAGTCCAAGTGTGCCATGTGCAAAGCCTATAGAATGAAAGATAAAGATTCAAAATATAAACAAGAGAAAAGGTTAGAAAAGCTATTTTCAAAAGAAATGACAGACCTTTTCGTAGTTGGTATTTCGCAAGATAATTCTAATCATGAAATTTCTTTTGGAATAAAACTTCAAAACTGTGGTTCAAAAGGATACTGCGCCTTATAAAAGTGTAGGGTGTAGGCTTCCGTGCCTTCAACCAGTCTGGAAGTTGAAACTCAATTGGACCTCTAATCTCCTTTAGCAACCTCTTGAATATGAGCCCATCGCCGTGATGCCCTTTTTTCTGTTTTGCCCAAGAAAACAGATGCTAAGAAATAAATAAACAATCACAAAAAACATGCCCAAGATAGTCTTCAGAAACAAAACTCTCCAAAATAGCAATTCTTGTTCAAACCAGGGAAGAAATAAAAACAAAAGAAGATTCTTTTTGGGGGGTAACTGAACAACATACATACACACACGCACACACAAACCTATACCAGGATGACAGTATCACCAACTCTGCTGGACTAACATCGTAGTAGCGCGCATAAAGATCAAGATTAAGCTTTCAGAAGTCAGTCGCGGTGATCCAGGTATCCTCAGATTTGGTTTGCCCTTCCATTTAAATAAGAAAATTTACAGTAACCTCCAGGATGGACACAAGTTCACCATCAAGAACATCCTCGATAATCTCATGCTTCATTGGTAACCATGATATAGTCTCAAGTCCTCAACATTAAAGATGGGACTAATATTGACACCAATAGGCAAGTCAAACAAATAGGCATTTGAACTTCTTGAGCACTGTATAATTACCAACTTTCCTCAAGTGCAGCTTCTGAATTACTCCCTTTGGAAATTGTCCAGACCTCATTCAAATCATCACCGTGTCTCCCATATAGTCCACGAAGCTTTGGTGCACACATATGCATCATATTTGTACTGCTCATTACTCAAGAAACAATCTTTTACTTGACATCTGCACGAAGTTCATGAATGTGCCGTGCAACATCATCAACTTCCTGGCTTAATCTGACAGCAAATTAACAAGAAAAAACGATTCTGCAGCTTGAATCCTGTCATGATTTCAAATAGCAATTTGCCTAGTCCTGTTGACTTAGCTATTAGTAATATAAGCATCTCAGTCAGCTATAGACAAAATCAGATTCTGTGAGTATGCTTGTTCCTCTACAAGACTCCAATTCCCCAAGCTTTAGTTGATCACTTCTATCTATCCATCTGTCTGAGGATCGCACACAATTGAGAACTTCAACTTCACATCCATAAGGATGCAAAGATACTTCAAAAAGTAGCTCATGAATTTGACATCCCAGTCTGAAGGAATGGTCTTCAGAAAGCCTTGTAGTCAAACAACTTTCCAAAAGAACAACATTGCTACTTAGGAGACATCTAAAGCCTTCCACATATGACAAAATGGGCCATATGTGAAAACTGGTCCACCACCACATCAATGGAATCGAACCATCTCAAAGTCCTAGGGAGCACTAGCATGTCATCTAAATAGTGGACAAAACTGAGACCATATACCAAACCTCTGGATTGTAACTCTCATACAACGAAACCCCACATGGACATCTTCAGCAAACATAGCGAGTATCATAGAACAAATACCCATCCTAAATGCTAAAAATTTCAAGCTTAGGATTAGTCTGTCCCAATAAATCTGTATAAACATGACCAAATTCTTCACCCGCAACATATTCTCTCTTGAACTGTTCAAACCCAATCACTTGCACAGACTTAGTTGTAAATAAGAAATCCTCCCAATAATTGCAACTACTTTGTTCTGAATCCTGAAATGATGCTTGAGAACAAAAGACAATTCTTACAGGTAGGCACTCCACTTCGCAACTAGCACATTCTTCTGGGATTCAGATCTAGGGCCTCATCATCTGAATATAACACAAACTCCTTGAAGATGGGGAAGAACCACCAGTGTCTAAGGCCTTGTACAACTGCATGGAACTCAATGTCATACATGAAATATTTTTTCTCACCTAGCACCTCAATGATATAGGCAATTGGGTGTCTGATGCAGTGACATTATCATGGCTTGAGAAAGTTCAACCTTTGTGGAAGCCAAGACCAAGGTTTTCAAGGAAACCCAAGTGATCTACATGCTGTCCACAGAATTTGTCTTTAATTTTTTTGTTCCTTTAAATGTTTTGGGAGAGTTTTTTTTAGTGAATTTAATGTAATAAGGCCATATGAGCCATGTCAAGGGGGTTAAGATTAAATTAGAGAAGTTTAGGAGTGTTTTAGGATTTTTTAGAATTTTTTTGGGTTTTTTTACTGACCATGCAAGGAGGGGTATTTTGGGACAGTTTCATTTTTTTTATTTATAAAAAAGTCCTAAGACCTCTCGTACAACCAGTTTTGCTAAAATAAAGATTTGAGAATTGCTTAGAAGCACGGCTGGTATCTCCTCAAATACCTCTACTTTTTGTTTTTTCTCTTATTCTCTTCTCTAACCTCTTACATTTTCTTGTTACACCATCTTCTCTTTTCTTATTTAATTTTCTGCAAAGAAAATTCTTCTTTTTCTCTTATAATCCTCTTTTTTACTTCTAATTTTACATATTTGCTATAGATTTTAATTTTTTACAATATTTTCATTCAAGAATGATAAATCTCTATTTTCCCTTGTTCTTGAAATCCAAAATTTTTACAACAGCCTTTTCCTTGATATTTCTCCATCTTTATATTAATCTCTTCTTAGTCCTTTGTTTTTTCTTCTTTCTAATTCTTATTGTTAGATACTTTTCTCTCTCGAAGTAGTTACAACCTCATAAATTCTCTTCTCATATTATTCTAGGGTCTTTCTAAAGGGACTCATAAATTAATTAGGGCCTTTCAAAGGCTCTCTAATTAATTTAAGGCTTTCATAAACCCTATCGCTTAACCTAAAGCTTTGAAATCATCCTTAACCTTGTAGGAATCCATCCCTTGGATATCCTACATCAATTGGTAAAGAAGTTAATTTATTTCTTACCAACTAGACATGATATCTCTTATGCTGTTGGAGTTATTAGTCATTTTATGCATGTCCCCACTACTACACATCTTCAAGCAGCCTACCGTGTTCTTCGGTATTTATAAAAGAATCCAGATAGAGGACTCTTGTACAAAAAGATGAGTAGTCTTAGACTTGGGGCATATACAAACGTAAATTGGACAATATCTACTATGGATAGAAGATATACATTAGATTATTGCACATTTGTGGGTGGAAATTCAGTCACATGGAAAAGTAAGAAGTCCATGGTGACAACATCCAAGTGCTGAAGTAGAATTAAGGTCCATGGCCCATGGGTCATGTGAACTCCTATGGGTTCAAAGATTGTTGTCTAGGTTGGTATTTCCTATTCAAGGCCCAATGAACTTGTATAGTGGCAGTATTTCCCACAATCTTGTGCAACATGATAAGACCAAGAATGTTAAAGTCATAGAAGTATACGATTGTGTATATGGGAGGTATTTGTGTACTAGTTCTATTTGGGTGTATGTTGCCTCATAGCCAAGAGATGTACTGAATCATTTATAAATATAAATTATGTATGACGAGTACAATACCCTAACACACACATACGATTCTCCCTAAGTCTCTCTTTCTCTCTCTCTTTCCTCTTTTTCTTAATGTTAGATCTACAATACAAGTTCCAACTTGGTATCAAAGATGACCAAGAAACGACCACAAGATATAGGAAAAGAAGACGAGCCGAACCCCCTTATTGACGTCAGTGTCCGTACGGTTGATGTCACGAGGTCGTACATGTGTCAGAGGTGGTCGGAGATCGAAGCCTACATAACACTCTTATTACCATAGTTAGATTGGATGGGACTAATTTTCCAGCTTGATCTCAATCTACAAAATTGTTCATCACTGAGAAAGGAAAATGAGCTTATATAACTAGGGATGCGAAGATGTCAGTTTCTAAGGATCCAGGGTTTGCAAAGTGGAAAGCCGAGAATGCCATGGTCATGTCTTGGCTCCTTCATTCAGTGTAGCCAAGCATTTCAAATAATTATTCATTCTTATCTATAGCCAAGGCCATTTGGGATTCAGTTACTAAAACCTATTCTAAGAGATGTAACAAAGCCAGAATGTATGACTTACACCAGAAAGTTTCTCAGTTGAGACAGGGTGATCAACCTCTAGCATCATATTATTCTGCTCTTCGCAGTCTTTAGGAGGAGATTGACTACTATAAAACTTTTAAAGCATAGTGCACTGCCAATGCAACCTTGTATACCTAAGAGTTGGAGGAAAAACGAATATTTGAGTTGTTGGCTGGTTTGAACCCTATGTATGAGCCCGTTCGAGTAAATATCATTGCAAGGGATCCACTTCCCCCTTTGGATGAGGTGTTCTCATATCTCTCTCTCAGGAGGAGGATCGTCGTATCCTTATGACTCAACCTTCACAACCAGTTGTTGATCGATCTGTTTTGGTTGCCTCCTCTCAACGTGGGGGGTGTGGTTGTGATCGTGGTCGTGGCGTATTTATGTACTTGTTCTATTTGGATGTATGATGCCCCATAGCCAAGAGATGTATTGAATCATTTATAAATATATATTATGTATGGCGTGTAGAATACCCTAACACACATACAATTCTCCCCAAATCTCTCTTTCTCTCTATCTCTTCTTCTTCTTTATGTTTTAGATCTACAATACAAGTTCCAACTAAAGTATATTGTTACTTCATCAAGGACCATTTGTACTCCTTTTAACAAAACAAATGATTAGCTTTCCAATATCTTAACCAAGGAATTATCAAGTGTTCACGTTTCCTCTAGTGTTAGCAAGTTGGGATTATGAGATCTCTACTCTCCAGCTTGAGAGGGAGTGTTTAAGATCATATGTGTAGGGGTGTTCATGTAGATGGGACATGGTTGTAATTACATGTATGTGGATGGGTTAGCTAGCTCTTTTTTCGTGTTTGTATTTCTATTGTATGGTACACCATTCATATACCTTATACCACATATATAAAGTATATATAGATTCAGTATTAGAGGATGGAGTATACTCACTACATTTTTTCCCCAATCTTCTCCCTATTCTTCTTCTAGTGATCTCAAACCCTAGACCTACAATTACAACTTCCCTTGATCAGATTCCTAAAGTCAAAGAACATTCCCAAAAAAAATTTTGTAATTAGATTAGCACCAACACGTAATGTAGTTTTTTTTTATGAAGAATAAAATATATGACCTAAGATTTTATGATCTTACTATTCCATTGGGTCAATGATGCAATATACAGGGGAGGATACCAAAAATTTGATGTAGGATAATTCCAAAACCCTCAAACAATGGTTAGATTTAAAATATGGAAGCAAAAGTTCAAGAATTAAATCTCAAAGCAATTAAGTAACCACAAAATAGAGGAAATCAAGAAACAAAAT